>JAGQAX010000005.1:46622758-46730258 GCA_019142605.1 Cephalopholis sonnerati | reverse complement strand
AGGATCTTAAAGAGGACAGACAGCATCAGCTCCATGGTAAAACATATTGTTCAACTGTAAAATAAAATCTTCAATATCAAATTCACATATCAAATATATCTTAGAAGACTGCATTTTATTAGTTTCAGTCTCAGTTGGACTTTAACATTGATAAAATAAGACCTTGTTCCAAAACACGGACATTCATCTGGGTTTTATCAATCAATCAATCACTCAACATTATTTGTAGAGCGCTTTTCCTGCAAGGACATGCAACACAATGTGCTTTACAGAATTAAAAACAATTACCAAAATTAAAGACAGAAAACAATTACAAAGAAAGCCCCTCCCTCCCACCCTCCATACTAGACAGACACACACACACACACCCACCCACACACACACAATCACACACAATAGGGAGACATGGCATGGCACTGAGGATCAAGAAAACAGCACCTTTGGGGCCGTCCACACTGGGAGGAGCCGCAGGCCATGCCATCGGGAGGACCAGCACCCAGGCCCCCCAACTCCGACAGACAGGCGGACCCCCACGTCGAAGGGAGGAACCCCCAGCCGGCCGGGCCGAAGGGACCCAAGGACAGCACCCCCATCAGCAGACCTGACACAGCTCCCAGTGTGGAGGATCCCTCTGAGGAAACACTGGAGTTAAAAGCTAAAGACTAAAAGCATAAAATAGTACTAAAAGCATGAAATAGGATAAGCCCTGACAATAAGTAAATAGAATGAGAAGCTAAAAGGGTAAAAATATGTAAGATAATGAATACAGTACCAAAAATAAAAATAAAAATGAAAATAGAATGCGTAAGATTATAAATAAAATAGAATAAATACAGTACCAGTGATAAATAAAAACAAAAAATTATTTAAGATTAGTATCATGTTAAAAAGCAACATAAAATAGGGATAGAACCTGTAAATGGCAGTGGATTTTCTTTATGATGTTTAGTTCTGCCACTTTATTTTTGTGCTTTTATTTTGAAGAGCACAGCTCGTACTTTGCTATTGTGCTTTTATTTTGAAGAGCGCCGCTCTTTGCTACTTCCTGTTTTGCCGAAGCCAGACTTATTGCTCCCATCTCAGAAAACGACATGCTCACGTTGCTCCAGAGCTGGTAAAATATGCAAACAAACTATTTACTTCTTGTATGCTGTGTTGGAACTTGTGGAAAGTTATTTTATTGTGGTTCGCTTCGTGTTTTTTGTATATCTTGTGTAAGGACTGTTACCGCGAGGTGTGTGTGGAAGACAGGCTGCTAGCAGGCCGAGTTCAAGCTTAGCGCCCTTGGAAAGCAGAAGGAGGTAGGAGGAGACTAATGGCGTATTCCTTGTGAAACGAGTTGTTCATTTATTTAAAACAGGAGAATTTGTCGTTATTTTTTATTTACATAACAGCTGTAATTCATTACTGTTTAAAAATGGATTCTTTCATGTAAAATTCATCATTTGAGTTTACTAAAAATAATTGTTTATTAAGTTAAAAATATGAACATGATTTATGCATTATTTTCTGAAATATAACACCACTGCATTTGTATTTTTGTCTGTTTTCATAGTTTTCACGGTGTCATAAGGTGACAGAATGTGTCAAAACCCAGTGGTGAAAAGAGAGGAGAGAATTAAAAGAACACCAGTCGAATCTCTCTGCGTCTTGCGTATTAATTCCAAGTGGGCCGCTACAGAACCAGATAAGAACGTAAGAAGAGTTTAAAATATTACTTAAAAGCCAGATTAAAAAAGTGTGTCTTTAATCTTCTTTTAAAAATATCAACAGTCTCTGCAGTCCTGAGGCTCTCCGGCAGGCTGTTCCACAGGTGGGGGCCATAGTGGCTAAATGCTGCCTCACCGTGGTTTTTTGTTCTGGGTTTTGGTATGGTTAAAAGGCCAGTGCCGGAGGACCTCAGGGTCCGGGAGGGTTGATATGGTAAAAGCAGATCAGATAAATAAGAGGGCGCAAGGCCGTTAAGACATTTAACAACAAGTAAGAGAATCTTAAAATCGATCCTGAAGCGGACGGGGAGCCAATGCAGCGACTCTAAAACCGGTGTAATGTGCTCCCACCCTCTGGTCCTCGTCAGCACGCGTGCGGCTGAGTTCTGTAATAATTGGAAATTTAAAATACTCTTTTTGGGAAGACCACAGAGCAGGGCATTACAGTAATCTAAGTGACAGGAAATAAAAGCATGCATTAGCACCTCCGTACTGGCCTGAGAGAGAAACGGGCGGACTCTGGCTATGTTCTTAAGGTGATAAAAACCTATTTTTGTTATATTTTTGATATGTGGGATAAAATTTAACTCAGAGTCAAAAGTCACGCCTAGATTTTTTACTGATTTGGTTGGTTTAAGATCCTGTAGTTTTGGTAAAAGTTTCTCTCTCTGGCCTTCAGGACCTATAACTAAAACCTCAGTTTTGTCCTGGTTGAGCTGTAGGAAATTCTCTGCCATCCATGACTTGATGTCTACAATGCAGTTAAAAAGGGCATCAAATGGCCCTGTGTCATCAGGAGACACGGCAATGTATAGCTGTGTATCATCAGCATGACTATGGAAGCTGATGCCGTGTCTCCTGATGACCTCCCCAAGGGGAAGCATGTAAAGATTAAAAAGAAGTGGACCTAAAATTGAGCCTTGGGAAACCCCAGATTCAATTTCATGGGTTCCTGAGGAACATGTATCCATACTTACATAAAAGCATCGGTCTGTGAGATAAGAACAAAACCAGTTAAGAACAGTACCGGAAAGGCCAACCAGATGTCTGAGTCTATTTAATAAAATGTGATGGTCTACCGTATCAAAAGCGGCGCTTAGATCCAGTTAAACCAACACTGTGAGCTTTTTGTTATCTAAATTCCACCTGATGTCGTTTAAAATCTTTAAAAGTGCTGTCTCGGTACTGTGGTTCCTCCTAAAACCAGACTGATGTTTCTCTAAAATGCTATTTCTGTTTAAAAAGTCATTGACTTGGTTAAAAACCAGTTTTTCAAAAATTTTACTTAAAAACGGTAAGTTGGATACAGGTCGGTAATTATTAAAAATTATTTTGTGTCTGGCTTAAAAGTGGAACTAAATCAATCAATTCAATCAATCAATGAATTTTATTTATAAAGCCCAATATCACAAATCACAATTTGCCTCAGAGGGCTTTACAGCATACAACATCCCTCTGTCCTTAGGACCCTCACAGCGGCTAAGGAAAAACTCCCCCAAAAAAACCCTTTAACGGGGAGAAAAAAATGGTAGAAACCTCAGGAAGAGCAACTGAAGGAGGGATCCCTCTTCCACGACGGACAGACGAGCAATAGATGTTGTACAGAACAGATCAATATAATGAATTAACAGTAATCCATATGACACAATGAGACATAAGAAGAAACAGATATTATATTAATAATATGATTATATATGTATGTGACAATAATGATATGTGTATAATAGTCCAGTTATGACTAATAGTAACAGCAGCAGTGGGAGGCATCAGGCAGGACCATGGCAGCAGCACAACCACGACACATCATCCAGGCACAGCTGCGGTATGAGTTAACCTGCAAGACAGTGGAGCACAAAGGCTCCGGAGAACAAGCCGAGTTAGTGACATGCTGTAGAGCTGAGTTAGTGACATGCAGTAGGCCCGGGTTAGAGAGATGCATTAACAGGACATGAATACTAGCAAGGGAGAGAGAGAGAAAAGGAGAGAAGGGCCTCGGTGTATTATAGGAGGTCCCGCGGCAGACTAGGCCTATGTCAGCCTAACTAGGGGCTGGTCCAAGACAAGCCTGAGCCAGCCCTAACCATAAGCTTTATCAAAAAGGAAAGTCTTAAGTCTAGTCTTAAAAGTGGAGACGGTGTCTGCCTCCCGGACCGAAACAAGAAGCTGATTCCACAAAAGAGGAGCCTGATAGCTGAAAGCTCTGGCTCCTGTTCTACTTTTGGAGACTTTAGGGACCACGAGTAACCCTGCATTCTCAGAGCGCAGTGTTCTGGTGGGATAATAGGGCACTATGAGCTCTCTGAGATATGATGGAGCCTGATCATTTAGAGCTTTGTAAGTTAAGAGAAGGATTTTAAATTCAATTCTGGATTTTACAGGGAGCCAGTGCAGAGAAGCTAAAACAGGAAAAATATGATCTCGTCTCTTAGTTCCTGTCAGTACACGTGCCGCCGCGTTCTGGATTAGCTGGAGAGTTTTCAGGCACTTATTAGAGCTACCTGATAATAGAGAATTACAGTAATCCAGCCTCGAGGTAACAAACGCATGGACCAATTTTTCAGCATCTTTTAGTGCTTAATTTAATCAAATGTCCAACAAAATACAAGCTGGTTTAGTTCAGAGTCAAACTGTCTGTGCAGACTAGTAATTAAAATCAAAGCATTTCTTAATGAGACTCGCAACTGGTCAAAGGAAGTCTTTAATTTCGTACTCTGTCTCTTCACCTGAATGCAAAGGTGGGACATATTTGAAAGATGCCTCCAGATTACTGCTGATTAAATGAATAAATAAATAAACAGTGGCAGAGCAGATCCTCTGCTCGTCCTCGTTTCTTACTGTTGTGATGCCTTCAATTGCTGAAGCAAACGTCATAACTTTGAATTACTCACATTAATAACTCCTAAAATATGACACACGGCAGGTGGGCGTCTCCACTGATGTTGATAACGTAGTGAGTTTTAATATCCCTTCAGTGTGTAAATAATAAATCAAACAGAAATTAATTCAGCTTTGACATGCAGCTGTAAATGGAGAAGACAAACATTTAAATACAGAATAATTACAGGTGTCTAAGTCAAGTAAGACAGGTATGAAAAACACTGATGGAACTAAGTCAACTTTGCTTTTAATCAGGTGACAACAGAACAAACTAATTTTGGCAGTTTGATGAATGACAAGCACTTCGTGAAGGTTAGGGTTAGTAAAAAAGATAAGATAAGATAAGATAGATAAGATAAGATAAATGGGATAAGATAAGATAAATGGGATAAGATAAGTTAGAATCCAAAACACACGGGACAAGATGTTAAAAATTCCTTGTGCAAGCACATACAGGAGTTCATTCGTGACCGGTAGATATGAACTAGGTTGAGTTATAAATTTGGGATGCATTGTCAGCAGTGTTCCTTTGGTTCCTGGGTGTTTCAGCCATTCACACTATACACCCTCACCAAAGGCTGCCACCTACAGAGTGATCAGTCCTGAGCTTGCATCCCATGCCCAATTATTCATGATTACTTATTATTATTTATGATTAATTACTGCTATTTGGAGCCCAGCAGGGATCCTTCCTTTTCAGCCAGAGCCACTGGCTGCTTCTCTCTGCTGCTTCCGTTGCAGCTTTGATGGCTGAGCGCTGGCTCTGGCCCCTGATTCCCAGGTCCCTCAATAGTTTGGTGGTAGATGCTGCCACAAACCCTCTGCACCCAACCTCCACTGAGTGGACTTCTGTTTTCAAGCCACGATGTTGAGCTTCAGCAGCTACTTTGGCATAGAGCAGGTGTTTTCACTCATATGCCTCGTCCAGTGAATCTACCCAGGGTATGGTCAGCTCACTGATGTAAACCTTCTTTAGAGAAGGGGACCAGAGCACCAGGTCAGCTCTTAAGGTGGTGGTGGCAATCTCTGGAGGGAACACAAGCTGCCGTCCAACGTCCACCAGTAATTTCCAGTCACGAGTTAAGTCCATCTGGCCTCTCTCCGATGATGTGGAGCTGCTCCTGCTTATTTTTGCCCCCTCACGGACAAAAGCAGTTGTCTGTCGGGGGTTGGAAACTGGTGGTGGTTGGGACTTAAGTTAAGACAAGATAAGATAAATGACATAAATTAAGATAGTTAATTTATAATTTAAGATACGATGAGAGAAGATAATTAAATATAAGAAAAGAAAGCTAAGATTAAATCAGATAAGACAACTTAAGTTAAGATAAGGTAAAATTAATGAGATGAGAGAAGATAATATAAGTTAAGATGAGATAAGAAAAGAAAGCTGGGATGAGATAAGATGAGATAAGACAAGTTAAGATAAGAAAAGGTGAGATAAGATGAGATAAGACAAGTTAAGATAAGAAAAGAAAAAATATGATAAAATGAGATAAGAAAAATTAAGATCAGATAAATAAGATACATAAGATAAATGAAATAAGTTAAAATAAAAAAAGATAAATAAGATAAGAGCAAAAGATAAAAAAGTACCTTCAAAAAACATGAAATGAAAACTTTGGTTTTATTTGTTGAGAAATTAAAGCTTAATAAACAATAAATGAATAAACAGACTGAACTCTAAAATGGTGGAGCTTCTCCGAGGCTCTGCCCACACCTTAAATGGGTGAGTCCCCCTGTACCAGGTGTTGTCCTTAAACACAGCTGGAGCCGAGTCTGTGACCTTCTGGCACTGTGTCAGTGACCGCCTGGAGCCAAGTCGGTAACCTCCTCCACTGCTGGAACATCATTGTACACCATCATATCAAAGAAAGACTTATTTCTTTAGATTAAAGACAATCAAATGTTCAGGAATCGAACTTTTGTGTGTGTGTGTGTGTGTGTGTGTGTGTGTGTCTCTGTCTGTGTGTCTGTATGTGTGTTGAGGGGGGGGGTGCTTCTGCACAGTCAGTACGTAACATTGGCGTCAGATCTGTGTCGCAGAGTTCCACCTGTTTCTGAGTCATATTTTAATTCTTATTGTCATTTAATCTGAAAAATGTTTCAAAGTGTCGCCGTCTGTTTTCCATCATCAGCTCAGTCAAACCACGGTCAGCTTCTGGTGCTCAGATATACGAGCTTAAGGGGAGTCCCTAAAGGCAGAGGAGGTAGTAGAGGTAGGGAGTTGAGATGTCCGAGCCTCAGAGATGTCCCTGAATGCAGCGCCAGCTGTAGAGGTAAGGAGCTGAGATGTCCGAGCTTCTGAGAAGTCCCTGAAGGCAGCGCCGGCTGTAGGAGGAAGGAGTTGAGATGTCCGAGC
Organism: Cephalopholis sonnerati; assembly: GCA_019142605.1. Classification (NCBI taxonomy): domain Eukaryota; kingdom Metazoa; phylum Chordata; class Actinopteri; order Perciformes; family Serranidae; genus Cephalopholis; species Cephalopholis sonnerati. The sequence continues at coordinate 46,723,310 of JAGQAX010000005.1, read as the reverse complement.
CTCAGAGAGGTCCCTGAATGCAGCGCCAGTTGTAGGGGGAAGGAAATGAGATGTCCGAGTCTCAGAGAGGTCCCTGAAGGCAGCAGGCGGTGATCGCTGAGCTCCCGGGAGACTCCATGGAGAGGGAATAGGACTTGAGAGCGGATCATGGCGGCGCCTCTCGGCCGGGACACCTTACCTGAACGCTGGTCTTACGGTGTATGCACAGACGGCAGGGTTTTCTTCATCAGGTGAGTCTCATCACAAACGGTTTATCGCTCCGCGTGTCCCGGTTTGACGAGCTCAGCTCCGGTGGTGTTTCCTTCCCGGTGGTGTAACAGGTGTTTGTCTCTCCTGTCTCCGTCCCTCTGTGTGTCTGTGCGGCAGCGATGAGTCCCGGAACACCACCTGGCTCCATCCCCGCTCCGGTGAACCGGTAAACTCCGGACACATGATCCGCTCAGGTACGTGTCTGAGCCGTGTTTACCTGAAGTCACCATCACGGTGTAACTTCAGGGTGCAGGGTGGTGCAGGTTCAGGCCCGAGGACAGCAAACTTTGAGCTGACGCTTGGTTTCATTTCAGACTTACCCCGAGGATGGGAGGAGGGCTTCACGGACGAAGGAGCCAGTTACTTCATAAAGTGAGTACATGATGAGTGCTATTACTTCACACAGTGAGTACTGTCCCTTTATAAAGTGAGTATTTAATGAGTACTATTACTTCACACAGTGAGTACCGTTCCTTTATAAAGTGACTATTTAATGAATACTATTACTTCACACAGTGAGTACTGTCACTTTATAAAGTGAGTACATGATGAGCACTATTACTTCACACAGTGAGTGCTGTCACTTTATAAGTGAGTACCTGATGAGTACTATTACTTCACACAGTGAGTACTGTTCCTTTATAAAGTGAGTAATTAATGAATACTATTACTTCACACAGTGAGGACTGTTCCTTTATAAAGTGAGTATTTAATGAGTACTATTACTTCACACAGTGAGTACTGTTCCTTTATGAAATGAGTACATGATGAGGACACTTACTACATGCACTGAGTACAGTTACTTCATACAGTGAGTAATTAATGAGTACACTTACTACATGCACTGAGTACAGTTACTTCATATAGTGAGTACTCAATAAGTACACTTACTACATGCACTGAGTACAGTTACTTCATATAGTGAGTACTCAATAAGTACACTTACTACATGCACTGAGTACAGTTACTTCATATAGTGAGTACTCATTGAGTACACTTACTACATGCCCTGAGTACAGTTACTTCATATAGTGAGTACTCATTGAGTACACTTACTACATGCCCTGAGTACAGTTACTTCATATAGTGAGTACTCATTGATTACACTTACTACATGCCCTGAGTACAGTTACTTCATATAATGAGTACTCATTGAGTACACTTACTACATGCCCTGAGTACAGTTACTTCATATAGTGAGTACTCATTGAGTACACTTACTACATGCCCTGAGTACAGTTACTTCATACAGTGAGTACTCAATGAGTACACTTACTACATGCCCTGAGTACAGTTACTTCATACAGTGAGTACTCAATGAGTACACTTACTACATGCACTGAGTACAGTTACTTCATACAGTGAGTACTCAATGAGTACACTTACTACATGCACTGAGTACAGTTACTTCATACAGTGAGTACTCAATGAGTACACTTACTACATGCCCTGAGTACAGTTACTTCATACAGTGAGTACTCAATGAGTACACTTACTACATGCCCTGAGTACAGTTACTTCATACAGTGAGTACTCAATGAGTACACTTACTACATGCACTGAGTACAGTTACTTCATACAGTGAGTACTCAATGAGTACACTTACTACATGCACTGAGTACAGTTGCTGTGTGTGCTGTTGTTGCTGCGGTCAGTCACCTGCTCGTTACGTGAAGTTCCCGTGCAGCTTATCCAACATGGCTGCTGCCTGATTATCAGAGTGGATTTAAAGGAGGTGTGACTGACACTTACCTGCTGACCCTCTGATGACCTCACTGCGTCGTGTACTCAGAGCAACAGGACGACCAGTGTTGAAATTTTCTGTTACAGGTAAAAGTCTGAATTTAAATGTACTGAAGTAAAAGAAGAAAAGTCTGACATGAAAAATATACTAAAGGTGACAAAAGTAAAAATACTTAATATTCAGAATATTAACCGTTATATAACTGGATTGTAGTTACTGTAACATTTATGAGTACTTTAATGTTCAAGCTGATGGAGGCAGAGTTCACTTCAGTGGCTCCATACTCGTTGGTAAATTCAGTCGTAGCCTCTGTTTACACTCATGAGACTCATGTCAATATCACAGAGCTACAGTCAGTGTTTCTACATAAAGGATTTATAAATGACTGTCTCCATGGTGATTTCCTGTTTCTGATCAGCTGACATGTTTGCTGATATTACCGTGTCGGTGCTAGGCTCATTTTTCCCACTGCACAGGCCCGGATAACGTGAAATCTTTTTTTCTTTCATGTGAAAGCAGTTTGTTGATAGATTTGTCTTCAACAGAAACTTTTTTAGATTAACTTTATAGACACTTGACTGTAGTTTGTGGTACTGTTGAATTTCACAGTCTTATACTGACAAGTGTTTGTTACGTGTTTTATTTTGTCCACCCTCACTGATACAAAACAGTGTAAACACAAACTGAACATTATGGGCTGTATTACATCAATCCAGTCGCCAGAAGAAAAAAAAAAAGGCATTGTAGGTGTATGCAAATTGTAGCTATGTTATACGTTGTAATGTTGTGGATCCATTGAAACACTGTGTTTCAGCAGTGCTGTTGTTAATGTGTGGTTGAGTTTAGGCACAAACACCACTTAGCTAGGGTTCGGGAAAAACATCATGTTTTGGCTTTAAATACCAGGTTTTTGTGACACTATTCTGACAGAAAACGCAGTGATGTCTCAGTAGAACATGACTAATGCATTTAGTAAGATGGATGTGTGTTGAAAATCTAAAATCAGTCCATTTGCTGTTGTTGAACACAACAAGATGAAACAGTTTCACACAGCCGACATCAGATGCTCAATCCTTGAAATCAGATCAGTGGAAAGGCTGAACATCTTGTGGCTGCTTTGGCCTCTTTCTTTGACCTTGATGTTTTATATCCGTGAAGAAAATGATGAATCAACTTTAATTGTCACTGAAGCAACAACATAGAGTCAAGGCAGTGTGATGCTTTTTCATGGTTTGGCCAGTCATCTGCAATAATTCCAAGAATAAACCACCAAACCACAGTAAAGTCCTCAGTGTGGACTCAGGAGGGTTAGGGTTAGTGTTAGGGGTTAAAGGTGCATTTGGCAGTGCAATATTTGGCTACTATTTACTAAGATAAATAATTTTATGTCAGTGAGTGAAATGTCTCTCAGCAGAGAGGAAACAGGGAAACAGAAAAGATCTTCTGAGTTTGATATTTTTCAGGATAAATTTGGACTGTATGCCTCGACGTTTCTTCTTGACATTCATGTATTTTTTTTCTGTGTGTGGGTTGGTTGGTTGTTTGTTGGACTCCTTGGAGGATAATTGATTTCTCAGGTTGTTGAATATTCATATAGAGATGGTACTTTTTCTAAAGCGTCTGCTGAATGCCCTCATTGGGATTCAGTGTTTTATGACTTGTGCTGAGCTATTGTGCTGACAGAGATTTAAGTGCCACTGCAGATAACAGAAGGCAAAGGTCATTTATGTTGCTGCTAATTGAGCTTGCTTCAGTACAAACAGTTTTTTTTAGATGAAGGTTGTTTTATATTTTGAGTGAATGCTGTTGGAATTCAGGCTTGTTGCAAAATATCTTGTTGTGTCGGATGTTGATTAGAATTTGGTCCTGATGTGCTGTCATGGTTTGCAGTAATGTGTGACTCCGATTGTTTGTGTGTCTTTTCACTGGCACTCTAAAAAATGATCCTGAATGGAGTAATTAAACAAATACATGAAACTGCCAATTACTGTTTTTAAATCAAACCTTTCATTTATGCCACACTTTGTCTTGTTTAGCCTGAAAATATTCAGTATTTTTAATTAGCTGTTCGCAGTTTGTTGGTGTGTCAAACGTAATGTTATGTTTGGATGGAAAGAATCTGAATAGTTCCAAAATGTATTAATGTCCGCCTCGATGCTTTGACGGTCGACCAGCTGCAAGTGATAAGCTTGTGATTTCTGCAGAGTCCATTTTGTTAATCCACTTTCGTTTCTGATATCAAAGAATGTTGTTTTATTTTTGACATCAGTACAACATGTAACACCATTTAAATATTACTCCACATTCTTATCTGATTAAATCATTTGCTTAAAGCAAGGTCACAAAACTATCATTAAACAAACTTTTCTTTAATGATAAATATATAAATGTGTCAGAATTCTAATCCATCTACAGGACTTTTTGTCTGTCGACAAATGCAGCTAGTTGGAGGAGGGAATGTTTAAGAAGTGAGTAATATTAGCGAGCACTAGCAGTTTGCTTATCGTGGGTTAATGTGTGTGTTAAATAACATACGGCTGCATCACCACATCCACCAACTCATTTTAAACTACTTAAATAATATCATGGAAATGAGGTGAAATATTTAAAGTTATTTGAAAGTTTAGAAAACCCTTAAGTTTACAGTTGTGATTGCTCTTCAAGATGTGTTCAAGGAACTTCTCACTACCATGCTAACGTTTACAAACCTTTGACCTTTAAGTTCTGTGGGAGCAAGACGCTATGATTTGCAGTAGAAGTAGTACGGTGCAAAATAATTAATAGATTAATTGATTTATTGAATAATTTATTTCAAATATTTACAGATTTGAGCTTCTTAAACTTTTTTTGTTTGATATCCCAGTAAATCCAGTGTCTTTTGGTTTGAACTACAGCTAATGATCATTTTCATCATAAGTTAAACAATGACTTGTTTTGTTAATAAAATATCAAACAAAAATGAAAAATACTGTACCTGCCGTCCAAAAACTAATATATTCAGTTTACATCGCGTACGACGAAGACAAGCATCAAATTCTCACCGAAGCTAAAACAAACAAATGTTCAGTATTTTGGTTTAAAAATTATTCAAACTATGACGTAATTATCAGTTACAGATAATTTTCTACCTTTTGACCAATTATTTTATCAATTCATTTTATCTCTACTTGAACTGTTGAAAAGACAAAAGAAGCAAATCAAAGATGTCACTTTGGCCTCTGAGCACATCTGAAGGGCATCTCTTACTATTTTCAGACATTTTGAGACAAAACATGTTTCTTTGTTTTCTGCCTCTATCTGAACTTTTAATTGGCTTCTAATCGGTATTCCTTCAATGGTAAAGTCATAACAACCTTGAAATCCAATATCCTCTTCATGTAGTAGGGGGACTATTTATCTAGAGGCCCCCCGGGCTCCACCACTGTCTGTTCTGGAGCCTCTTCTATCCCAAAAATGTTTTTCATGTTTTTATTGCTGTAGCAAAAAGGACAAGACGACTCCCTCCATGTCTCAACATGTTTTTCATTGTCTTCAGATGCTCAGATGTTTTTGGCATCAGTTTATTCTGAGAAAAAAAGTTTGGTTCCAACATCTTAAGTTTTATTTTTGACAAACTCAGCAGATCTAATTCAGTCAGTAAAAAAAGTATTGATTTCTTATATAAGAGAAATATTTGTGGTTAAAGTGATGACAAGCTTTTTGTCTGTGAATCTTGTGAGTTATAATGAAGCTGATTTGTGTTTGAATTATTGTCTCAATTAAGATATGTTTAATGTGTTTAATGTGAGAGTAAGGTATGTTTTAAATCAGTCAACCTTCACAGTATTTCACTGCCAACTACTGTTTTGGAGGTGTGACTGCAGACCGACACAAACACACCACGATACAAATATAAACATTCACACTGGCATTCACACCACTTTGTGGTGGTCCCATCAGATGTGAAAGATTTCATTTATTAATATATGAACATTTCATTTCACTGTGATATCGGTCACAGTTGAGACATTGAAGATGCTCAGACCTCTATTTCAGGTGACTTTAACTTTCTGTTGTGCACGAGTGTCTCCATACGTCAGAGGGCAGAAACCTGTGAGACAGTCTGAATCATTGAATCTTACTCCTAAATGTTGCGTGTGTTTTTGTCAGTTAATTGATCACGATCTGGTCCCTCAGTGTGCCACGTGAGGATCATCTAGTGACTCCCAGAGCTGTTGATGAGCTGATTGTAGACGTAGCATCAGCAGTCAGTGTTTGTCTGCCTCCGGCTGTTTTCTTGTTGCTTCCTTCCTGTCTGTCCCCAACGTTCACACTCACTTATTCTTTGCCTGGGCTTGTTGTAATAATCCCTGTTTATGTCCCCCTATGGACAAGTGGGGACATAAATATGAGTTTCATCCGCCTCCACTTGGCTCAACCCACCCTCACATACCTCAGAAGAATTACTCAGTGTGCGTAACACGTTTGTTTTTCTGTATCTCGTATTTGCTCATGCTCATACCTTTGCACGTGCAAACAGACATGATGTATGATTCTATCTTACCCTGAGGGGCCTCCAGACGAGTCTTCCTCCTCTTCATCCTGCAGCCACTCCCAGCAGGGGGCTTCTGTCAGAGGGAGGTGGGGGAGGGATAAACTTCCTGCAGTACGTCTGTATGACTTCACTTCACTCACGGCAGCAGGAGAAAGACTGACACTCACACTCAGTAACAGGAGGAGTCAGACAGATAGAAGAGGATTAGGATCAGGGTTAACCCTCGAACCCCTCAGTCCTGTTGTTAGGGTCAGGGTTAACCCTCGAACCCCTCAGTCCTGTTGTTTCTCATTTTCCCGCAGAAACACAGTCCCGACCCTGCTGAACTTTCTGAGTTTAGATCAGCTCTGTGCTGTAGAACTCAAACTCAGTCAGCTGACAAGAGCTTGACAAATATTTTAATAACCAAGTTGTTCTTTAAGGAATGTCTAATATAAATGCCAAACATTCTCGGGTCCAGCCTCTCAGATTTGACGATTTGCTGCTGTTTTCTCCTTTATGTCTTTGTAAATTGAATATTTTAGTTTTTGTTTGACAAATCAGCAATGTGTAAAAGTATTCTGGCTATGGGGAAGCTGTTCAGGATATTTTTCACCATTTTATAGACTAAATGATGAAATGATCAGAACAGAAGAAAATCTTAACTCAAGGTCCCCTTACGAGCTTTTTCCTGGATCTCTTGGTCCTCATTAGAAGGCCATTCACATTTTATGTCAAAGACCATCAGACCATCAACAGACACAGAAGTCATAATTCCACCTGAGATGCATCCACCTGTCATCACATGACCAAAGCTTAGTCATATGATGACACCTGAACTATCACCATGGCAACTAACCCTAACCCTAACCCACCATAGATGGAATCACAATGTTTCTTTACACTAACCTTCAGGTAGAAAACCTCCACGTCACATATTAAACAGCGCTGAGGGAACGCTGCCTCAATTACTTAGTTTAAAAGGTGTTATTCTCCCTGTGATCTGTTGATCGTGTAAAAATTTAAAGGTGGTATTCTTTCTGTGATCTATTGATCGTGTATAAATTTAAAGGTGGTATTCTTCCTGTGATCTATTGATAGTTTATACATTTAAAGGTGGTATTCTTTCTGTGATCTGTTGATCGTGTATAAATTTAAAGGTGGTATTTTTTCTGTGATCTGTTGATAGTGTATAAATTTAAAGGTGGTATTCTTCCTGTGATCTATTGATAGTTTATACATTTAAAGGTGGTATTCTTTCTGTGATCTGTTGATAGTGTATAAATTTAAAGTTGGTATTTTTTCTGTGATCTATTGATAGTTTATACATTTAAAGGTGGTATTCTTTCTGTGATCTGTTGATAGTGTATACATTTAAAGGTGGTATTCTTCCTGTGATCTATTGATAATTTACACATTTAAAGGTGGTATTCTTTCTGTGATCTGTTGATAGTGTATAACATTGAAGATGGTATTCTTTCTGTGATTTGTTGATAGTTTATAAAATTAAAGGTGGTATTCCTTCTTTTACCTGTTGATAGTGTATAAAATTAAAGGTGGTATTCTTTCTTTTACCTGTTGATAATGTATAAAATTAAAGGTGGTATTCCTCCTGTTACGTGCTGACAGTGAATGGCAGTGACACTGAGTGACTCAGGGGTTTGCATATTTGCAGAGGTGAAGTTCTTGGCAAAAACCTGTAATTGGTTGTGCACTGATTTGAGAAGTGCATGATTGGCAGCGTGAGCACAATGATAGTATCACGAAGCCGTGACAAAGAGGCTTATCTCAGAGAAGCTTACGATAATGTCAGGAGTATGGCCTTGCAAGACTTAAACCCTTTAATACTCGGTGTTACACTGACAGCAGATACCATCAGGACCACTGGAGTGTATGGCAACCCACAGTTCTCCTGCTCTGGACGGGCTGAAACTGAAACAAATTTCGTTGCTTTGTAACATGTGCAATGACAATAAAGATCATTCATTCATTATAAATGTCTTTGTTCAACTTTAAAACAGTTTTATGAGCAGGTGGACTCAAAGTGTGGGTTTACATTTTTTACCAGTGACTCATATTCCGTCTTTCAACCTGCCCAGCACGACGGAAGTTGTGGTTAAAAAGACATTTGCATTAATGTCTTTAGAAATACAGTCGCTGACTCTCACTCTTTCTCAGTGCACAGTAGGATGACCTTGAATTACTGTTTCACAGACCTCTCAAACAACCAATAGGAAGAATTAGAAAATCACTGATGAGTCATAACAGAAAATATTTCTGTGTCCCTGAAAAGATGCTGACGGATGTGAGCAGGGTGACGTATTAATGGCTATTTTTCATTTCTCATATCATGATGTCTGAGGTGAATGCTGTGGACACTGAAAGCACCTAAATATAGATGTTGTGTACAGAGAAGGCCGCGCTCCATTAGACAGAACGTTCTCAGGTTGTTTGCTCCATATTTCTATCTTGATGGAATATATTTGTGAAGCTGCTAATAAAACTGATGGCTTGTATTAAAGTCGTAAGGCCATAGGGCCGGTTTGTGCTCGCCATCTGACGCTCTTTGTCCTGATGAAAAAGAGGCTTTGTTTTGCTGGGGCTAAACCAAAGAACCAACAGTTCCCTGGCAGACAAATAAAGGCTGGAAAAGAAAGCTTTGTCAACAATGGCTTTTCTGTTGTTTTCATTGGTTGAAGGTGCAAACCAGTTTCTGTGTTTGCTTTTGGAACAGCAGGAAAGTTAAAGATTATTTCTTGTAAATGTCAGCCCAAGGACAGCGTTCCTGTCTTCACTGGCTGTATTCCCTCCTTAATGATGTTCCCTCCAGATATTTACTTCCAACACCTGTTTCTCCACTGAAGGCTCAATTCAGCAACATATGCTGGGATCATATTAAAGCTCTCTGCTTTGACTGTTGCTCAGCAGACTTCAGGTTATCAGGGTAAATTAGTAACTAACAAAGGTGCTGGAGGTTAATTATTTCCCCCTCTCTTCTCAGAGCTTTATATTTCAATGTATGTTTTTAGATTTTCCTGTCAGAAAAAAACGGATCAATATGACTTGATAGAGTTTGAAGGTTGTCACTTGCTGCGTGGCTGAAATGTCAGGTCTGATTTATATATCAGACTTAAGTTGTTTTGGCAGATTGAGAAATCACAGCTGTGTATTGATGCTGTTGTATCTTAGTTGTATCTTAGTTGTATCTTGGTTGTAGCTTGGTTGTAGTTTAGTTTGATAGAAAAGTTGCATAAAGAATGAAAGCCCTCTGCAGGAACGTTGCTCCTGAATATTTGATGTTTGTTTGAAGGTTAGAGAAAGTTTTTGGAAGATGAGGGCTTTTTTTTGTAGTGAATGACTTTGGAGATAAGATGAGACGATTCCCATCAAATCTGTGAAGCTACCTGAGAGATAGCATCTGCTGAGGCAGCTCCTCTAACTCATTCAGTCTTTCTCTCTGTGTCTTGATGTGATGAGCTGATTTCGGTCCATCATGTTCCTTCACTCTTCCTCTCCCGTTTTATGTCTCCTGCTTCACCTTCACGTCTCAACCTCCTTTTCTCATGTATTGTCCTGTTTTTCTCGGAGAGGTCAGGAGACCATGAGCCAGGTGGAGAGATCATCTTCCTCTAACTTCTGACTTCAGACCAGCACAGCACATCTTTAGTACGCCGTTCCTTTATTCACCAAATGTTTTCAGCTAACTTGCTGCCGTGATGAAGGCTGGAATCAGAAGTAAAGAGAAGACAATGTCCCTGGCTCTGTGAACTTTGATGGACAGGTCTCTAACCCTAACCCTATCACATATGCTCAAAATGTCGCCCCAAAATATTGATAAAAAAATTTCAGATGCACCACCATCCAAAGTGATCATTACCAAATGCAATTACAAATAAACTAAATTTATTTCCATTGTTACTGCTGGTCCTGGTATTACTGCAGTTCTGCATGTGGTTTGTTCAAGTGGTGTTGCCATACTCCAGTAGAAGCTCTTGTTGGACTGTTGTGGGCACAGTTGATGTCAAACTGATCAAACTATGAATGTATAAACAGGTGGAAACTGTACATCAGGCTGTGTCATCGTCCAGTGAGAGCTGCGGCACAAGGTGTTACGCTGTCCGTCCATCTGTCCATTCATCTGTCCACCTGTCCGTCTGTCTGTCCCATTCTGGTGAACACTATATCTGAAGAACTCCATGGGGGACTTTCTTCAACTGTGGCACAAATGTCCACTTTGGGTCAAGAATGAACTGGTTAAAGGTCAAAGGTCAGTGAGACCTCACAAACATGTTTGTGTCCATAACTGAAGAATTCATACACTAATTCTGACCAAACTTGACACAAATGTCTAACAGGATAAAATAATGAAGGTCAAAAGGTCAAAGGTCAGCTTGACTGTGACATCATGTTTTAACGTCATATCTCAGGAACAGAAGGGGAGACATTTGGTCAGATACTGAATTGAAGCTGATCTGATGGGTCAGATTGTGTGTGTGAAGTTTTACAGACTGTAACAACAGGATGTGACATCAGTTTAAATTCATGCGTTTCCATTTAAATAAACAGAAAATATAAAACGATCGAATGACAGCAGTAGATGAAACATGATGTAATGTCAGCAGCGGTGCAGAAACCGTAAGTTACTACTAACAACAGAAACACATTGCGCATGTTGACAATCCTGATGTACGATGTGTGGATAGGGACAAACAGGACGGTGACGTCTGCTGCCGTCATAACAAAGAAATACTTTGTGTGATGCTGCTCCTGTGAGAAGTCATTTACACTTTGTAGATGAGGTTTGAAACTGCAGCTGGTTCTCTGAAGGAATCCCTGCTTTGATTGGGAACAGTTGACGTTATTGTGACACGCTGATGCACGTTTTTCAAATCATTGCATTTCTGTAACTGATGACGTGGATTACGTCGATGAATGGTTCCAGCCCTGCTTCAGTCACACTGATGGGCGAGGACACACACTGTCACCAGAGACAGGATTTTAATATCAAGGTTTCAACAGTCAGGTGAAATCTTGTTGTTTTTCAGAGAATCAGATTTTCTGGGTCCATTAATGTTTAAAAAGTTTCAGTAAAAAATTTCTGATCAAAAATAGAAAAAGTAGAGATTTGAATTTAAAGCTGTGAGCTGCAGGTACCGAGGAGGGACGTCAGGTGGAGGTAAGAGGAGAGATGAGAGCAGTGAGTCAGTGTTTATGTCTGACTCACTCTATTCATACTGAAACCCTACAGAGACTCAGGCAGCATCACCACCACCTAACAATGTATCAACAGCTCCACAGACACATTCTTCATTCATTGCTTCATAATACCACATAAAAAAAGATAAATACCAGATAAATCCAAGGTAAAACCTTTCTTGTTACTCTACACTTAATTTAACAAATGAAATGCAGACTAGACTGTGACGTGGATATCAGCTACGCGCAGTTTGTTTTGTGCAGACGTTGGATGAGGGCTGGACGGCCTCTGTTTCCACATCACTTTCTGACAGGATGTCAGTAACAATTATAAAGCAGCCCCCGGCAATGTAAGATGAAGCAATAAAGGGCTAAAGTCCAAAGGACAGATTGAAGGAGATGACAGCATCATGTGTCACTGGAGCTGAACCACGATTTTCTGAAACAAAGAATGAATCGTGTCATTACACAGTTATTACTTTAAACAGAGGTCAGTGTAACAGGGTGTGAAGTTTATGTGACATGCACATTATTATATACATGGTGTTAGTGAGTGTTTACTGGTGCAATTAATGTACAGAGATTTATCCTAGTGACAAACAACCAACCAGTCATACTAGATATAACCAACAACTATGAACCCCAGCAACAGTACAAAGAATGGAGCTCTTTCCTTTATGAGGGAATTCATGCATTTTTATTTTTTTTATTATTGTTGGATAAATCTCTGCTGTCTCTTTTTCTGAGCCCACTTGGACACGATTAATGTCTCCTGAGTAGGTGGGGTAATTATTGAGCTGGTGGTTAATTTTTCTCTCATGGATGGAGAGCTGTGTCAACGACTTCCCCTCAAACACAATTAATTTCTTTACTGATTAGCTGCTCTTCCAGCTAAGTGTAGTCAGTGGTGTCGTGCTTAAAGACACAGTTTACCCCCAAATCTAAATGACATTTTATTTCTCCTCATCCCTGTAGTTGTTTTTGTAAGTGTAGATACTTTAAGTGTGAGCTGCAGAGTGTTGCAGATATCAGCTGTAATGACAACTTCTCTTTAATATAATGGAACTATATTCATTTAAAAAAAATAATAATATCAGTGTCTCTTTACAGAAATCATGATCTGGTTATTAAAGATACTCCACAGAGCTTGTTATGAAGAGTTTCATGAAGGAACTATTTTCTTACTACCAAACTACACCTGCTGACTGCATCACTGCACAGAAGGAAGTGAGCATCTACTGTTAGCTCACCTAGCATCACTGAGCTAGCTAACATTACAGCTCAGCCGAGGAGGACGCCATTAATGTTTACATCTCACGCTGTCACGAGCACAAGCTCCCACCATCCATCAGTTGGTGGATGTAGTTCAGTAGAAAATAGTTCCTGCATCAAACTGTTCACAACAAGCTCTGAGAGTTATCTTTAATAACCAGCTCATGATTTCTGTAAAGAGACACCGAGGTTAAGTTTTTCTTAAATGAACAATGTTAAATGAATAACGTTGAATTTGTCTCTGTGGAAGTGGAAAAATGCTGATATAAAAACACTCTGACACCTGTAATAATTCTCTACATTTCTTCTGAGACGTGAGAATTTGTTGTGACTTTGTTCATCACTCGTGTTGTTCCTCTAATCCTCAAACTAATGTCTTATTTCTGGGGACATCGCTCCCCCCTGTCTTCCTCTCCCTCTTCCTCTTCCTCTCCTCACACTGTAAGAGATGCAAAGATTACTCTGTAGGGTCATTTCAGCACAAGTGTGTGTGTGTGTGTGTGTGTGTGTGTGTGTGTGTGTTTAGTACCATCTTTGAAGTTAGTCTGAAAATGGATGTCTTGAATATTTAACCTTGGCCCGAGGCAGCTGTATTAATCCACAGACTCTCACAGAGGATCTGAGAACAACACAGATCTGTCAGGCTGATATCGTGACGCTCTGTGGGAATATGAAGAAATCAGAAGTGAAGACAAAGCAGGCCGACAGACTGCACGTCAAAGAGCTGTGCACATTTCTGTTTGCTCTTTTTTGTGAGCAAATAACTGAACAGAGGAAGTTCTTTGGTACAAGACAAATAGCCACTCGCATCCAAAAGGCTAATCAGAAAATAATTAAGAGCATTCAAAGCTCATCCCAGAATGCACTGTTCAAAAAGACACACAACAAAATGATTGATGTGCATGTGGACAGTTTTGAAATGACGACTCCACAAGTCTGTGACCAGAACCTTCTCACTCACCAGCATCATCACCATCATCATCATCGTCATCACCATCATCATCATCATCATCATCATCAGCATCACCATCATCATCATCAGCATCATCACTGCGTTAACACTGAGCAACTTATTTCTCTCATTTCAAACAAAAATTAAAAAAAGGTCGACACTCAAAATGTTTGTGTCAAATTTGTGTGACAGATTGTACTTTGAATAAATGTCATCTGCATAAAAAAGTTTTCTCACTCACAGTTTCACCTATTAAAATGTCACATCATAAAAAATGCAGATTTCTGTGCACGACAATGCTTCATTTGATAAAGTGGGAACAGCTGATGCTGACGTCCTGCGTGTTCGGGGAGAAAACAGAGTTGTGGATGTTGTTTCTGATCGCTGTACTTTATCCACAGTTATTTTACATTTCATTATGTTAACCACATCTGACACTGGATTGTGACAGTGATGTTCACAGCACTAAAAGCAGCAGCACAGGTATCTGGAGACATGAAAGGATTTTTACCTCCCACCTCTACACCTGCCCTACTTCCTGTTAGGTTGCTATGGTTACACCTGCCACCAGACAGCAAATCAATGTGTTTGTTATGTTTCTTTGAATCCTAAACCCCCCTAACACCACCTCTGACATTTTGGCCACATCAGGCTGTAGTTTAAAGAAAAATGTTCCTGCCGCTGCTGCTGCTGCTGACGATGATGATGATGATGATAGTGAGGGTAGGCTGATGGGAGTCCTAAAGAAATTAACACATTGGTAACATCACATCGCGTAAAGACAAAAGATGCAGCACAGATTTTATTCTCAGAGGAAGAACAGAGTTCTGCAGGATGACGTTTTTTTGTAGGTCGACCCTGAAGTCAGCGTCGCCATGGTTCCCTCGTAGGAACCGGATTTTTACATTGGATTTTGGATCATTGCAGAAAATAAACAGACTTTTCTGATCCTTCAGTCAAATAATCTTTACTAATGAACTTTATGATTATTGAAGAATTAATTTACTCAGCAGAAGTAAAAAGCTAAGCGTAAACAAACTACACCACGGTCACATGACTTAATGTCACCGCCACAACCAGGCTGTAAACAAACTACACCACAGTCACATGACTTAATGTCACCGCCACAACCAGGATGTAAACAAACTACACCACAGTCACATGACTTATTGTCACCGTCACAACCAGGCCGTAAACAAACTACACCACGGTCACATGACTTATTGTCACCGCCACAACCAGGATGTAAACAAACTACACCACAGTCACATGACTTAATTCACCATCACAACCAGGCTGTAAACAAACTACACCACGGGCACATGACTTAATTCACCATCACAACTAGGCTGTAAACAAACTACACCACGGTCACATGACTTAATTCACTGCCACAACCAGGCTGTAAAGTCATGTTTGGCGTGATGACATTCTGTCGTCTCATTTAGCCACCTGTTAGCAACTGTCTTTTTTATGACACATAAAGCGTGTAAACTGATCGGTGCTTTCATTGACGTATTTTTACTGATGTAGAACAGAAAATTAAAGTCTCTTCAGCTCGTGTTGACCACAGACCTTATTTTAGACATCTAACCAAAAACACGCTGACTTCAAAATGAGAGAACAGGAAGTGCTAACATGCTAATTCATTTTCAGGTTTTAGGACTAATTTCTTCAGAACTCTGTATGTTAATAAAAATAAGTCAGTTCATAAACTTTTGGGCTGAGTTGGATGTTTTTTTCTTTCCACTCATAATAAGCACCAGCGCAGGGTTCAGCAGCCTGATCCAAACCTGACAGGGTTGTGTGTTGGGTCAGATATATCAGCCATTTCATTGTGAAACAGTTCAAGCCCAGGTTGGATTATTTTCAGATGTAATTTAACAATATCTTCCGCTCTTTGATTCCAACAGTTGTCTTTGTCAATGCACGTCACATGTTTCAAGTAGAGATACAAAAAGCTTGAAGAAAGACAGACGATCAGGTAACGTTAGTAATGAATGAAATCAAGAAGTAGGGGAGTTTCTTACAATCCCAATGACTCAGGGAGCTCTATCGCATGGTGGAAACATTATGAGCTTGTTGTGAGAGATTATAAAACTATTCTGATGTGTGCCACATTCATTTGGCTGATTTTAGAGTTAATTCATCTTATAAGCAGTGAGCACCTGTTCTTACCTTTCATCACTCTCTTCTGATTTTCTGACGTATATACATCGCTGTAATTTGTTGTCTCTTCCTGTTGCTGATCTCTTTGAGCTGCATCAGTCTTTCCCTCCGTGGCCTCCTCTTGTCTCTTAACTCCACGCTCTGTTCTTCCTGCCGTATGACACATGCTTGAGCGGAGATTTAGAGATGACATTTTGTAACATCGGCTGGTAAAAACAGCACAGTACGTTTTACAAATCAACTGGCTCATTTCACTGTCGACAAACTTCAGGCCAACAATATACTGAAACTTGTCTTTGGAACATTGTCGTCATGTGTTTGAGGATCCTGAGGATTAATGGTGGGTTGTCCAGGGCAGAAGTCCGTCTGTCCGATGCAGTTTTCTGGTCTGTCCCCCCACATTCTGCAGACATTGGCTGAAATGTATTTATCGCTATAAATGTGTATGTGTGAATTTCCAGCATTACAACTGTTAGATTTTTGATGAAATACCTGCCCTGAAATTTACGCCTTGTTCTTTATTGTTGCTACTAGTGCTGGGCGATTCTAGCTAAAATGTGAATCTCGATTTTTCTCCACAAAGATTGAGATCTACGATTCTCACACGATTTTTTTTTCAACATTGTTTTTTAATTTTCTTTAAACTGTCTTGAAATTTTTTTGAACATTAATAAAATTAAAATGAGGAACAAGAAGCCTCAGTCAACTGCTGAGGTTTAAAAAGGCACATACATCATACCTTAAAACGGAATCCTTGTAAATAAAAACAAAATCAACAAAAATAAATAGATAAATAACCATCTTTTTCTGTTATTATATGTGTGCAATTTGGTATAACATGCAATGTAAACAAGATCAAGATCACTCAAAATGTAAACTTAAAAATAAAGTGCAGTACTCACTGAATCAAGTGATTAACTAAAATATTGCAGTACTGATTTTTCTGAATATAAATACAGAACATAAACTTAGAGCATGACTCCATAAAAAAAAACAAAAAAAACTTAGCCCAAGCCTAGCCAACACTATCCATCTACTGCACTTTCAAGTTCTTGGCTAGGAACACTAACATGTCAACGTTTTGAGGCTTCAGGGAGCTACGATGGCAAGTAACAATGTTCCCTCCTGTACTAAAAACCCTTTCTGATGGGCTACTGGTCGCAGGTATGCACAGGTATTTCCTGGCCAGCATGGACAGACGTGGGTATTGTCCCTTGTGTGTGTTCCACCACTCCAAGGGGTCATTCTCTACGTCCAGAGGTTTGTGGAGCAGGTAACCAGCAAGTTCAGTTTCGACCAGCTGCTCTGCAGGAACAGCTGCAGGAGCTTCCTCGCTCCCCTTTGCTGCTTTAAGAAGGCTGCCCAAGGTAACCTTTCTCTTCCTCCCACCAGGGGGGCACATGGTGACACTGGAGGAAGCTGTGGTGGGAGTGGGTCTCTCCTTGAAAAGGGAAAATATAATTTAGTAAAAAAGTTGATCTATAGTCTGCATTTGATAAGCTAAGTAATATATTCTCAGTAGTTAATTACATTAGCAGTTAAATAGATCAGTTAAATACTGAGCATGATAAACTAAATCAATTTTCCTTATTGTTTACACTTTATAATATATAGTTAGTTACCATAGAAACGTTCATCATCTCATTCTTCAGTCTGGCTTTAATGGTGGTCGATTACATAGTCCAGTTTGTACCTTGGGTCCAGACTTGTAGCTATGTCGAGCAGCTCCTGGGTCTTTGGATCATGGTACTTCTCCTGAAGGTACTGCAGGATGGATGTTTTGATGTCACGTGCGAGTGCAGAGTCGTCTTCCTCCACTTTCAACCGTTTCTCAAAGAGGTCGAGGACAGGCTTTACAGACGAGACACTAACATACTGCTCTCCTGATAGTGCATCTGTAAATTCGGCCAGTGGTGTCAGTGTCTTGTTGATCACCTCAAGAACCATGATGTCTTGCCATGACAGAATGTGAGTGCTGATGTTCCGGTTCCGGTCAGTGTTCCGGCGGAGAACACGTGTAATGGCCTCTTGCTGTTCCAGGATCCTCTTGACCATGGCCAAACGGGATCCCCATCTTGTCTGGCACTCCGTTTTTAGCTTGTGGTCAGGTAGGTGGAGGTCTTTTTGTGCTTGTGCAAGCTCTCGCTTCCGCTTCCAGCTGTGGCTGAAGCAGCTAACCACCTTTTTGCAGACTCCCATAGCGTGGGCAATTCGTGGATCTTTCATTGAATTCCCTAGAGGTAGAGAGAGGAGGGAAAAATGAACATTAAAAGAAATGAAAGTAGTGTGGCAACTTGGCACCTCATTTTTAAGACCTAATACTTAAATATTAGGCTTTTAAGACTTTTTAAAGAGTACATGAAACAGTCAACTAAGTTGTGATGGTTTACTAAATGGACACTCCCTCTAATCAACCATTATATATATTACACACGATGAATGTAAGCATTTAGGAGAAAAAAAGAAGCTCCGTTTTAGATTTCATAGCAAGGGAGCCGCCATATTGCCTGACCCCTGCACCCATACAGTACAATGCATTTACAGTAAAAATAATAAAAGATATCTAGACAGGTAATGACTAAAACAGTGATAAGAGGAGATATACAAAGCACAGGAGAGAAGAAGACAAGGAGGAGACCACGATTGTATTTCTTATGGATGTCAAAATATGTTTTTACAGTGTTAAAAGCCACGAGCTAACAGCCCGTTTTAATCAACTGCTAAGAGCCAACACACGTCTACTAACCGACAGATTATAACTGTAGCACAAGAATGATCTGATGTGAGCTTTCTTATACAGTATAGCAGCTATATGAAATTCAAAATGAACCACAACCATTATTATCACCCGGACCTATTCACCTAAAGCTCTCATCAGTCCACCGCAGTCTGACTGCTCAGCCAGAGCTCATCACAGCTGAAATATCCACAGAAATATTTCTTACCTTACTCCACGTTTTCCACAGCGTTCAGTCAGGCTCAAAATTCGGAGTTAAAACGTTATAATCCACAGGCGTTATTATTCCCAAATCCATAATCTTCCTCATCATCCCGTTACTTCGTCTGACAATTTGTTCAATAAAGTTTTTTTCCAGCGGTTTCCTGAATGAGAGGGGAGCGTACCCCGCTTTGTATGGGACCGGGGAACAAAGGACCCTTTTTCTAAATAAGGGCAATGTGCATATTAAATAGTACAAAGCGCTATGATTAAAAAACACACATGCTCCCACTCTGAACCCAGCCTCGGCTCGCACCAGTGGAGCAGCCGCAGAATACAGGACTGTGAATTAATTAACCGTTTCCCGCCTTCAACACGCCGAACATAACCATATATGGTCAATGCAAATCAGTGTGTGCATATTAAGTAGCCATGTGCGCTCTGGACATTTTTGGAGAAGGTGAACACAACAGACGGAGAGAGTGAAAGAAGCTAAAATATCATTTTAAGTTATCAGGGGACGTGTCTTATTTACGGAGTTAAAAAAAACTTTATTGAACTAATTGTCAGACGAAGTAACGGGATGATGAGGAATATTACGGATTTGGGAATAATAAGGCCTGTGGATTATTCTTAGCCTGACTGAGCTGTGGAAAACGTGGAGTAAGGTAAGAAATATTTCTGTGGATATTTCAGCTGTGATGAGCTCTGACTGAGGAGTCAGACGTGTCTGCTGCTGTGGACTGATGGCGAATATCTGGGTGATAATAGTAGTTGTGGTTCATTTTGAATTTCATATAGCTGCTATACTGATACAATTCTGATAAATAATACAATTCAACACAGAGGATTTTACTGTGGGATAGAGTTATTGTACTCAACTTACCTATAGCCAGATGTAATCTGTGTCCGAAACACTGGAGCCTTGTCCAATTGTTAATGGAGCATGCTTTTATGATGTTTGATCCACTGTCTGTAGTGATGCACACCATCCTTTCTTGATCCAAGTTCCAGGAGTTGAGACTTTCCATTAATCCCACTGCAAGTTCGTCACCTGTGTGGTCTTCTGGGAAGCACCGACTTTTCATGGTGAAATCACTGCTGATGAAATGAACCGTCAGGCTCATGTATGGTTCCATGGTTCGACTTGACCAGAGATCTGTTGTCGCAGCAAAGTGAGTGACGTCCTGCAGTTCTGTCTCGACTGTGGCTCTGGTCTCGGAGTACAAAGCAGGCAGTGCAGTGCGTGAAAAGTAGTTGCGAGACGGCATCTCGTATCGTTTATCCAGCGTCTTCACCAAGTGCTTGAACCCGTCATTTTGAACGGTGTTTATCGATGCCATATCTTTAGCCAAAAAAAAGGTTACAGCCTCCGTTATTTCTTTGTGCCTTCGTGAGCTGTCTGGATATGGCGTTGCGTTATATAATGTTTGAGTTACAGATGTTTGTGTGGTCGGGCGACCTGGCTTTTTCTTTTTTGGATTGTCTTTCGTTGCTTGTTCGTATTGTATTTTGTGGTGCCGCTCCAAGTGATTGAGCAGGTTTATGGTGTTACCTGACTTGGTTTTGACGATGCTGTGACATTGCATACAGATGGCTTGTTTTTGCAGGTCGTCGTCGGGAGCAAAACCGAAAAAGTTCCACACGCTGGATGAATGCGGTCCTTTTTTCGGCACGAGAACTTCGCTGGCACTCCCGCTGGCTTGGCCACATTCGTCGTGGCCATCATCTTCACTACCTTCAATGTTCATTCGGTCGCTCATTTCTCTCTTTGGTCCGTTACCAACTGCGCTGACGCACTTGACTGCGCCGAGTGCTCGCTGCTGTTGCTAATAAAGTTAATGTGCCAATCAAGTGCAGTAAATGAGTGTCAGGTGTGGGGTTGCCGTAGCAACGGGGACCTTGCTGCATGAGGAGACGGACAGAACACAATCCGAATACTTTGTTAAATCAATAGCTTATTTTGCCTTACAGAAGAAGTATTCACAAGCAAAATAAAATACAGAATGCAGCGTGACGTCATAGAATCGCCGCAGTTCGATCTTATCAGGAATGAGATCGCACGAGCGTCTGAATCTACATCAAGGGTCTATTTTCGATTAATCGCCCAGCACTAGTTGCTACATGAATTGTTTTTTATTTAAAGCCTTTTTAAAGCAGCGTCTGTATGACTTTGTCTTTCAAGAGGAAGAAGGAATAACAATGTATAGCCCCAGCCTCAGGTGGGATGAGCTTTGATTGGGTGATTTCCCTGAGGGTTGACACCAGCTTCAACATTCACCATTTTCCCTGACATGGGGCCTGTGAAATGAATCCTCTGACGAGCCCTCTGTATTTTCTGATTTCTTCTGTTCCCTGCAGCCAAGTATCTATTCAGTCTCACTTCCTGAGATATTAAAGTCACCTTCTTTACACACCTTTGACTGCTCCCTTATATTCTTTGTTTTTCCTCCGTCCTTTGATTTTTCTGCATTTCATTTCCCTCCTTTATCGGCTCTGATGATACCAGTTGTGCAACACTTGTGAATAAAAGTCACACTGTGAGCAATGAACATGAGACAGACTCACAGTTCCCAAATGAAGCATGGCAGTAAACAAATCAAAGCGATATGTGCAACCAAAGACATGAATGAATCAACAAATCCATAAGTAAGATAAAGATGGACTCTTTCATAAAGACGTAAATCCTCCCAATCACCTGTTACGACCCGCTCTCAGTGTGAAACGCTGTATTTTTCTACAGAGTCTGACTTCTGCCAAGATTTTCTTATTTTTCTTCTTCTTTTTGCCAAACGAGTGAATCTGGTTGGATCTGGTTGAAATTCACTTTCACTGTGAGCATGTGTACAAACAGAAACTGACTCTGCAGAGTTCATCTTAAAAGAGAGTGGAAACAGAAAGCACAGAAATCTGAAATTATTTTAAACCACAGGGTTAAAAACTGACTGAAGGTTCCATCTTGTAAAGTGTCTGTTTTAGTTTTAGATGTGTACTGCGCTGAACCAGATCACAGTGTTCTCCATCAAATGTATGGCAGCACGTGATGTGCTATTAAATCTTCACATATGGAAACATGCGTGGAATGTTGAGCCTTCAAATGGAAACATGGACCAAAGGCCTGTTAAATTTCTCCACATGACAAACCCACATGTCTCTTTGGCGTAGGACCAGCCCGTCTCGCGCTTCTCCACATGATTGTTTTCTGTGCACCAAAACAGACGCTCAGCGTTGGAGCGTGCGGGCGGTCCATCTGTGTTCAACACTGAGCGAAGGAGGTCGGACACAAAGGAAGGATTGAAGGACACAGATGCAAACAGAGAGTGAGAGAAACAACAAGATGGTTGATACAATGTTGGTGGCTCTTAAAGTCTGGCTGCTGGTGGGAGACAGTGACACTTCTGTCGGTGTAAGGACGAGGGCGAGGCCACCATAACATTAGCAATGCAGCTTGGACGGAGACAGAGATCATGTGAGGAGCACTGGGGAGGTTGGAGAGGAAGAAGGGCTGACACTGGTTGGGACAGGGCGAGCAGTGGACTGAGAAACAGTGAAGGAGAGAGCTTCAGCATGTCTTCAACAATATGCTTTTCTCTTTTTCTTTAGTGACTTTTTATCTGGATTCTCTTAAACATCAGATTTGTGTAAGAAGAGAGAACAGCAGTGAAAGGTTGCAGGACACTGTGGTAACATTCACACCAGATGAAAATCTGGGGATGAGCTAATTTAAGAGTGGTGATCAGCTACAAGTTCAGAGAGATAACTTCTCTCGTCATCAGTAAGGAGGTCCTCTGTTGTTGAACGATGGGTAACTGCTGCAGCCGCGACCCTGCACGGGAGGCCGGTCACCAGCTGGTCAACATCAAACGACACACGGCCTGGCCAGCAACGACCAAGGTGGTCACTAATCTTGATGATCATGAATTCTCCACATGGGATCTGACATGTGACACAAGGTAAGCCCATCATGACATACTACATCCGAACAGGGCTGACGTTTCCCCCTGTGGAGGCGTTTAATCCCAGGCACTGATTCTTCATGGTGGCAGGAGTTTTCTGTGCTGTGCCTGAGGAGCATGAAGTGGATCACAGTTCGTTACCTTCTTTGTTTCCAGGAGAAACACAGCTCCCTTCAGTACAGTACATCGCCCTGCCGGCACATCATTAAACAGGTTGTGGGTGGTGTAATTTGTCAGCTTTATGGGATCGTAATGGGACATGAGAGACTTAAAGGTAGACACACACACTGTGCAAGTTGTGGGTGTGTCTGTTGGTGAGCATTATGTGGCTTCAAATGTACACAACTGAACATACACACACCCAAAAACACACACACACAGTGTGTACCAGTCGCTGTGTTTGACACCATGAGCTTTTACTGTAAAAACACACACACACACACACACACACACACACACACACACAGATCCTTAGCTGAATGCAAACATAAGATTAATTCAGCTTGACAAGAGCAGTTTGACAGTTTTAGTGTGGCACTAAGCACTTTCCTCAGCCTCAGTCAGCTGATCACAACATAAAGAAGGTGGATTGTGTCCCGCCGTGGGACAGGACGAAGGCTGAGGAGACAGAGTAGGACGTATTGTTCTAGAAATTAGACACTGTTACTACATTCATCTCCTTTTGTCTCACAGAGACAGTTGTGATTTTATCCCTAAATCCTGACGGGACCTGTCATCAAGTTTCTGCTTCTGTTTTCAATGTTTGGATGTCTCAACAAAAGCTTTTCTTAAAACAATGCCGTCACTATGTGTTTCTGCAGACAATAAATATTTCACATTTGCATGTTGCATATGTGTCATATCAATGTGACTTAAGTGATGTAATGTATAAGCTGACTTGGCATTGGGAGGTGGAGAGGATGGTAGATGGTGTTTCACCTGGGAGACAGGCCCAGAATGAGGAAACGGATTTCAGACGCTTTTTGCAAACTGGTGTCGTCTTTTTATCGTTGGTGTTTTCAATGGTAATAAAAATAACTTAACTATTAACTTTTTCGACATGGCCTGCTGTGGTGTATTTATCTGTGGCAGGCATTAAACTGACATTAAACTAATCTGTTCTCATTCTGAAGTTGGTCAGCGATATCTGCGTCAGACACCAACGGCAGTGTGATGTGCAGGAAAACAACGTGACTTAATGAGCTGCAAAATCCCCGCACAAGGAAATAAATGTAAATACGAGGTGCTTTACTGACGCTATAGTGTACGTTTATTTTAAAAAAGACTGTGAAACTAACAAGCAGTAACATTACATTCTGTGTGAAAATGGAAGTGCATTTTGAAAAGACGCCATGCATGTAACAGGCGTAAATTGACACAGTATCCCTGAACCTCAACAACAGATGCACCCAGGATACCCAGCGTGTCATATGTAGATGTCTTAAGTCCGCTGACGAAGCTTCGATATGTGAGTTAGGATGAGGTTATAAACTGACATCTACAGAAACATTTGGTCTAATTTTGAACCGGAGCGTCTGCAGATTAATTCCATACCTGAGATGTTATTTTCCTCTAAAGTTCAGAACATTACAAGATTATTTAGTGCCTGTTTTGTTATCTTTACGACGCTTCAGAAACGTGCTTCAGCGTATCTGCCGGAATTGACAAGACTGACCACAATCAGCTCGGGTGGCTGCCTGGCAGAGATCTGCACTGTACTGAGTGCACTTTTCTAGTTACTATATTATAAGCTGATGTATTTTCTGGCCATTAGTTGTGTTTATGAGGAATCTAGTTTTTCCTGTCGCCCTGAGGAAGACCCGATGTGGATTAATATTCCCTGAACTATTAAAGACTTTTTGACTGTATAACCTCGGCTTGATGGTCGTGTGTCTGAAGTGAGAGTTTTTCTCTTGATATCCTGTAACTGTTTTCACTTCGAGGCTCAGAGGTCTTACTTCCTGTGATGTGTCAAACTGGTGGAATGGTCCTTTAAATACTGCACGATGACGTTACTGTGGGGCTGTGTCTTGGATTTTTAAGAGTTCTGAAACAGAAGAGAGGCATTGTAATATTATACTGTATAATCTAGTGCTGCATGATTTGATAAATGACAATATTGCGATTTGCGAATGCAATATAATAAATTAATGGTGTTATGAGTCTTCTTGCTTGATTATCAAGGAAAATGCAGAGAATAACGATCATTTTCAAGTGTTTATTTCCCAATGCAAAACAAACAAATATTAAGTAGCATAACATTTCAAACAGTACTGTTTTCCAAATATTATTTTCAAGTTAAAATAACGGTATTTTGGCTAAGTGCAAATACAGTGACACTATTGTAAACTTAAAGGCCTTTCTGTAGGCATTTTTGTAAACCTATTAAGTAGTACTTAATACAGAAAGTTGATACCTTCTGTCCAGTGTGCGAACCATTTTCCGAAACCCCTGTTTGTTAACTGTATATATCGTCTCCATGTCTCGTGTCAAATAGTTTGTTATGCAGTCCGTGATTTCCCTGTGTCTCTTTGAGGTCCTGTCGTATGGCGTGACACTTGCAAATGTATGTATAATTGTGCTTTGTTGTTGTTTCCTGAGGCTCTGGCAGCTTTCAGTTGTCTCTTTGTCTTAAATGTTATTTAGCTTTCTCTCGCATGCATTCTTCGTACTTTTCTCTGTGCTATGTCTCGCTATATAATAGATGTTACGTTTTTTCGCCACCAACTCAGCCTGTTCTTCGTCGTGCTCATGCTCTTCTTCATCATCCGTGTTGGTCACTGCTGCACGCTGCGTAGTCACGTGACCAAACGTGCTGCACACACCAGGATAGCTTATGGGCGTAATGCCAACAAACTCCACACACTATAGGAGAGGTCGTCATGTTCACAGGTACACACGTTAACATTTATTTACATTAAATTGCAAATCGCAGCCTTTTGTGCAGTTATGTAATCGCACAGCCTGACATCGGAATTGCAACTGCGATTAGATAAATTGTGC
This sequence comes from Cephalopholis sonnerati, assembly GCA_019142605.1. Classification (NCBI taxonomy): domain Eukaryota; kingdom Metazoa; phylum Chordata; class Actinopteri; order Perciformes; family Serranidae; genus Cephalopholis; species Cephalopholis sonnerati. The sequence continues at coordinate 46,697,318 of JAGQAX010000005.1, read as the reverse complement.
AGCACTAGTATAAACACATAGAAACCCATTTTGCATTGTAGGCACTCCACAAAACCTCTATCAGCACTCTGTGATACTACACAGGGATTAATACCTAAAAATCCACGATGCACTGCTCTTACATCTTCTGACTTTGTAGTAATTTTGGGGTAAATCAGCAGCTCTCAGTGTATTATAGCACAGCCGCTGCTGACACCACAGAACAAGATGTTTGACAGTGGAAACATTTTGTTCTGAGTGCATTTCTCTGCTCCGCCGGTGGGAGTATCTCTCCAGAGGTGTCTAATTCTGTCAGCTGTAATGTCTGTCATGGGCGGAGAGCTGGTGCTTTTGTACCTGGAGATGTACTCAATTATTCAGGAGGAGGATTAAGCTACTTAATGCTTTCTTGATGTTACACCGTTGATTACTGCGAAATCAAAATGGGAAGGATGTACATTTGGATTCCTCACATTCCCCCACCCTCTGTGCCCTTTGTAAAGCTCTGTGACTCACCGGTGTAATAATATTGATTTAATCATGACAGAAATAGGAAACGGTTTTCACTAAGTCTCCCTGAAGGGTTTAACCTGGTTAGATGTCAGGTTTGTTTATGCAGTCACTGCGGCGTCTCAGTAAAGTCCCCACTGTATGTCCCATACGTGGGCAGAAGATCAAGACTTCACTGGCTCAGCCTCCAATTTATTTTTATAACTCATTTCGTCCACAAAGAGAAGAAAGATGTCAAATACAAAATGTAAATTTAAACAGTTAAAAAAAAAGATGACTCCACAGAGGATTAAAGAGATAATGGTCCAAGTGCTTCAGACTGAGTTAAAAGTAATGAAGAACATATATTGATTTCAATCTGCTGCCTGTCCTCTAGATGTTTGTGCTTCATCAAGAAATGCTTCCTCTTGATGTTTTGTAAGGTTTAGCAGACTGCATCCAGATAACCCGAGAGGCTGAAGGGCTGTCTATAGATCAGAGATACATTACAGGAATATTTTGGACACAGTGGATGCCACTGAGGAGTCCTAATTGTTGTCTTCAGTCTTTTTTGTCCTTGACTCTTTTACCAGATTGCTGTAGTAGTACAACCTCAGGCTGGGCTGGTGTAAATATTTTTGAAGCGGTTTAATATGAAACACCAGACTGGAGTGGTCTACCGAATTTTGCCACTAGGTGTCACACTTAACCCAGCAGCTGCTCCTGAGTGAAACATGATGACACCTTGTCCCAAGCGAGCATCTGACTATCATCAGAAAGACATCAGAGCTGTCTGTGCCCACTGAATCCATGAAATACGCACCTCTTTCATCATGTAAATAAACCACTTAAGTGTCAGCTGTGCGCTCGAGGTCATGGTGGAGATGTCACCACATTAAAGATGGGTGAGTAGACTCCTTACTGTCTTCCTGTGTTTGGGCTTTTTCAACAGAAAACAAATTTATATTCTAATATTTACTGGAAATGACATAAATTATGGCCAACAGGAAGTAGCTTGTTATCAGCGATGGTCATTCAGCTCCCTCCAGTCAGCTGTGTCATAATGACAAATGTCAGTTCAGCCGGTTTGAACGAAATAAACCGGTTTAAGCTCGTAGACTAGACCGCACCCGAAAAACCAGAAATCAAACCAGCTCCAACCTTCTGGAAACAGAGGAGTGTTTTGTTTTTTTGTTTTTTTTTTAAGTCCTTTGATTCCTCCTGCTTGTTTTATGTTTTAATATCAAAGTTTGCAGAAGAATAAATCTCAGTATTGTGGCCTTAGTTTATCATTTTATTTCACACAATAAGAAATGTATTTTATGTTTGTTTCTGGAGTGCTGCTTTTACAGATGCACCAATCTGACTTTCTTTTCCAGTGCTGTTTCTGTTCAGATTATCTGCAGACCAGAAGTACTTGCTATTTCCCCCCCAACTTTAAAATACCTGCACTGTGTTGAATCCAGCAGAGTGACCTTATATGTAACATATGAAACTATAATAAACTTTATTTATACAGCACATTTAGAACAAAGTTAGTTTTTCTTTTTTACCAGAGTAAAAAAAACATTAAAACCGGAATTTAAAATTAAACAAAAATAAAATGGAGCACCCAACAACACCGTGGTGTCAGTCAAAACTCAATTCCATAACTGAACTGACAAAAGAAGGTATTTAATGTGAATTTATTATGTCAGAGTTATGACTACAGTATCGGTGTTTTACATGTTAACTATTGTCCCAGTTAATAAGGTGTCACTTCTGCAGAGCGTCCAGATCAATGAAAGACACAGTTCTCTGATTTTAAAAGATTTGTGAGTATTTATATGTGAGATGGAAAATATGGAAAATTTAAATGACTGTCTCTTGTTGGATATCAGAAGTGTTTTATATTTATCACAGTAATCTGCAGGGCAGCTTTCAGTCTTATTTCAAGACTTTTTTGGTGCCGTCTGTAACACTCAGTCCATTCAGTCCATGTATGCAGTTGAAAATAGTGTGCCAAGCCACTGGGACACGTTCAGTCATGTTTCTGTCAGTGTTTGTGCCTGACAGGCTGTCTACTCATCAGCCAGCCTGTTTGGTATTCAGGTAGTGAATGGGCTGTTTGGTTGCCGCCAAGCTCTGTGTGTTTGACTGAATCAGGTTAGCAGAAAAAAGCGGTGCTTTTGTCCAATCCCCTGTGGTACGGTAACGATAAACCACACACTGTGGCTCAGAGAAAAATCTCCTGTTTGTTTTTATACCTCATAAATCAGCAGACAGATAACAGGATGTTTTGAAGAGCAGTTTTCATGTTGATTGTACAACATGTAACATTCATGAAGATATCAAAGATGTAACCACTGAGTCATCCTGTACACTATAAAGATATATGACTGCATTTGTTTGCTCTCTGTCAACAGAATACAGAGCACAGTGTAGAGCTGCAACTAAAGACTGTTTTTATTATCTTTTTAATGGCAGCTTAAAGTTGAGTCTGTCGGATTTTGTGACATCTAGTTGTGATGTTACAGATTACAACCCATTGAAACTTGTGTAGGAGAACTAACTACGATGGCTGATAAAATAAAATAAGATAAGATAAGATATCCTTTATTAGTTCCACAGCAGGAATTTCCAGTGCTACAGCAGCAAAGTGGGCAGCAAAGATAGGGAACACCAGTACAAGACAATAAATAGTAGCAATATAAACAGTATATAAAAAGTATGAAAAATAGAGGAACACATGGAGTATAAAATACAGAAATAATACACAATATATACACAATATATACAGTCTTTCCAAATGTGCATTATAGTGCAGTCTGTTGGTGTGTGTGTGTGTGTGTGTGTGTGGTCTACTGGGAGCACTGCTGGTTGTAGAGTCTGACAGGAAGGACCTACGGTAGCGCTCCTTTACACACTTTGGGTGAAGCAGTCTGTTGCTGAAGGAGCTCTCCAGTGTTGTCAGACTGTCCTGCAGGGGGTGGGAGTCATTCTCCATCATGGATGACAGCCTAGCCATCATCCTCCTCTCTCCTACCACCTCCACTGAGTCGAGGGGGGCAACCCAGGACAGAGCTGGCCCTCTTAATCAGTTTGTCAAGTCTCTTCCTGTCAGCTGTCGAGATGCTGCTCCCCCAGCAGACCACTCCATAGAAAATGGCTGATGCCACCACAGTGTCATAAAAAGTCCTCAGGAGTGCCCCCTGCACTCCAAAAGACCTCAGTCTCCTGAGCAGATAGAGTCTGCTCTGGCCTTTCTTGTAAAGTGCGGTGGTGTTATGAGTCCAGTCCAGTTTATTGTTCAGGTGAACACCCAGGTACTTATAAGATGTCACCATCACGATGTCCGTTCCTTGGATGTTCACCGGTGTCGGGGGGGAGAGTGTTCGCCTGCGGAAATCCACCACCAGCTCTTTGGTTTTCCCCACATTGATCTGGAGGCGGTTCCGCTGGCACCAGTGCACAAAGTCCTGCGTCAGTTCTCTGAACTTTCTGTCGTCCCCATCTGTGATGAGGCCGACGATTGCAGAGTCATCAGAAAACAGGACCGTTCCCTGCGGGGCCCCTGTGCTGCAGATGACCATGTCGGACACACAGTCCCGTGTCCTCACATACTGTGGACGGTTGGTGAGGTAGTCCAAAATCCAGTGTGTGAGGTGCTGGTCCCCCCTTAAGGAACATATATCCATCTTGTTGGGAAGAGATCTCACATTCCCCATGATGATGGACGGGAGGACAGGTCTATATCTCCTCTTCCTGGCGCGGCGGTCCGCTCCAGCCCGGCTTCCCCGTATCCTCCTTTTCAGCTCGCGGGGGACGTCGGGTCTCTCGTGGGACAGCACCGCGGTGTTATGGAGCGCTAACAGCTGATCCCTACTGTAAACAATAGAGCCATGGCTGTGTACGGGGTCCCCAGACACGGTCGAAAACAGAGAAAAAAGTAATAGACAGACCAGAACAAACTCGGCGACTTTAGGCTCCATGGTTCACTGATCAGTTTAAAAAGGCAGACACAGAATAAATTAAAAAATAGAAAGAAAGACAGAAATAAAGCAGAAAAAACTCAACAGTGAGCGGGAGCTGCTGTAACAGGCTGCCCCTAGTGCAGCGCCATCTTGAATATATGATGGGAATGAGGCTGCCTCCTGAGAGTCAGAGATTCAGACCATTGGTCGGAGACCCCTCAGTCGACTCAGAATACTTTATGTCAAGATGTTGTCTTTTTTTTTTTTTTTTTTTTTTGCCAGTCAGCGTGCAGCTACATCTGGTGACGTTTCGGTGCCCAGATGTAGCTGCAAAGTGAGCACTCTTCACATTCACGCTGCTCTTTGGTAGAGACAGCTGCAGACACAGAGGCAGCTGAACGTCTAGCTGAACAAGCTAAACATGTTCAGACTCTGTGTGGAAACAGTGAATGTTTGTATTGAACAGTACCATCAGATTCATGACACGTCAGCATCAGCTCATTTTGTTCTTACCACTGTGCGTGTGATGGTAAAATCATTTTAAATTGACAGGCGTGTGTCGGCTATCTGTAGTCAACATAGTGCCACGCCCCTCTTTTCTCCATATAAGGAAATATGGTGGGCCCGAGGTGTGTCATGGAGAACGAGGAGAAGTTGTTTCTACACATATATTAAACCTTAACATTTGGTGCGTCTGTGAGTGTCTGCGAATGTGAAACAGCTTATCGGTCATTCATTACTTTATGTAACACGTTCATGTCGGCCTCTGATGATTGGCTCTTTTTCCTGAAGGATGGTAACGTCTTACAGACAGGCAACCTCTAACCGTAACCCAATTTCTAGGAGATAAAAACTATTTTCATTGGAAATGTCTTTAAATTTATAACTGATAAGGACGAAAAGGGGTTAGGTACATAGTTGTTTAATACATCTGACCAATCTGTGAGTAAATACAGTCTGTTGAAACATTTTTATAATAATGACAGTTTTAATATGCATTTACTTAAAAGGTGTGAGTTTCCTGATTATAAATTTAGAAACATTACATTCTCTTTCTGTTATTATATCCCTGTAAATCCTACAAATGGTAAATGGACCTCCATTTGTATAGCGCCTCTCTAGTCATCTGACCACTCAAAGTGCTTTTTACACTACGAATCACATTCACCCATTCACACACACATTCATACACTAGTGGCCGAGGCTACCGTACAAGGTGCCACCTGCTACTCAGTTTTTAACACTCACACACCGATGGAAGCATCATCAGGAGCAATTTGGGGTTCAGTATCTTGCTCAAGGATTCTTTGACATGCGGACTGGAGGAGCTGGGGATCAAACTCCTAATCTTCCGGTTGGTGGACGACCCGCTGTACCTCTGAGCCACAGCTGCCCAAACTGGCCTTGTAACTGATCGACTCTAAAAACTGTGAAGCTTTCAACATGTTGACATGTTGCTGAGATTCTTTCATCTGACAAACAGTCTGAAAGCAAAAGATTTTCATCTTACAGTGAGTAAAGCAGGAAACCATCACAGAGCAGTAAATGTTTTTACACAGTGACAGAAAATCTAGTTCACTGTGTTAATCATTGAACATTGGAGATTCGCTCAGCTCACATTGAGACTCTGAAGCAGGGTTGGGTCTCAGGTAGATAATCAGGTCGTTGTTTAACTAGTTAACAAGTCATCAGTTTTGTGATTGAGGAGATATGACTGCAGTCGTGTCATCTCCACACAGATATTGTGATACTGAGACATAACATGTCGCTCAGACTGCCTCTGATACAGTCATAAATGCAGCTGTTGTGTTTCTGGAGCACATGAAACGACTTCACATGTAAATTAACCTGAAGTAAGAATAATGTTGATTTTCAGACAAGTAGAGAAACTCTGTAGTAACTGAGGTGGATCAGCTGCTCTGTCGTGAATTAATCTGCTGATGTTACACAGACTTTCTATAAAGTTATTCAGTTTTTTTCATTTTAATTTCCACACTGAACTTTGAGGAGCTGCAGATTTGTTGTAATGAAGCTTGATTGGTCTGTTGAAGAAACCTGAACTCTAACATCAGAGTATTGTTGCCACTTTAAGATCTTTAGTTTGAAACCATTGTATTCTCTGTTTCTCTTTGCTGCAGAAACATAAATCATTTTTAGTTTCCCTATTCTGTAGATAATGTATTTGTATTTTCCTCAGAGAGCACTCTGCTCTGCCATCTCCTCTTTGACTCATATTCAATTCCAGCCTCGTTTCAGGAAACCACGTGCTGTAGAAAAAAAAAAAAATTAACTCAAAAAAAGTTTGCATTTGAGACTCAGAGTGTGTCTCGTCTCGTCTCGTCTCATCTGTGGTGGCTGTAAATTCAGATAAAGCCTAGAAGAAGAAAAACTGAAGTAGGAAAAGTAGACCAATGAAAGTGAGCCCTGAACTTTACCTTCAGATTCATTACCTCAAGGTGGATTACCTCCAGGTGCATTACCTTCAGGTGCATGACCTCCAGGTGCATTACCTTCAGGTGCTTTAATTTCAGGTGCCTTACCTTCAGGTGCATTACCTCCAGGTGCATTACCTTCAGGTGCTTTAATTTCAGGTGCTTTACCTCCAGGTGCTTCACCCTCAGGTGCATAACCTTCAGGTGCATTACCTCCAGGTGCATTACTTTCTGGTGCATTACCTCCAGGTGCTTCACCCTCAGGTGCATTACCTTCAGGTTCTTTACCTCCAGGTGCTTCACCCTCAGGTGCATTACCTTCAGGTGCATTACCTCCAGGTGCATTACCTTCTGGTGCATTACCTTCAGGTGCATTACCTTCAGGTGCATGACCTTCAGGTGCTTTACTTTCAGGTGCTTTACCTCCAGGTGCTTCACCCTGAGGTGCTTTACCTCCAGGTGCTTCACCCTCAGGTGCTTTACCTCCAGGTGCATTACCTTCAGGTGCTTTACCTTCAGGTGCATTACCTCCAGGTGCTTCACCCTCAGGTGCTTTACCTCCAGGTGCATAACCTTCAGGTGCTTTACCTCCAGGTGCTTTATCATCAGTTGCATTACCTTCAGGTACATTACCTTCAGGTGCATTACCTTTAGGTGCATTATCTCCGGGTGCATTATCTTCAGGTACATTACCTTCAGGTACATTACCTTCAGGTGCATAACCTTCAGGTGCATTACCTTAAGGTACATTACTTCCAGGTGCATTACCTCCAGGTGCTTTATCATCAGGTGCTTTATCATCAGTTGCATTATCTTCAGGTGCATTACCTTCAGGTGCATGACCTCCAGGTGCATGACCTTCAGGTGCTTTAATTTCAGGTGCTTTACCTCCAGGTGCTTCACCCTCAGGTGCATAACCTTCAGGTGCATTACCTCCAGGTGCATTACTTTCTGGTGCATTACCTCTAGGTGCTTCACCCTCAGGTGCATTACCTTCAGGTTCTTTACCTCCAGGTGCTTCACCCTCAGGTGCATTACCTTCAGGTGCATTACCTCCAGGTGCATTACCTTCTGGTGCATTACCTTCTGGTGCATTACCTTCAGGTGCATTACCTTCAGGTGCTTTACTTTCAGGTGCTTTACCTCCAGGTGCTTCACCCTGAGGTGCTTTACCTCCAGGTGCTTCACCCTCAGGTGCTTTACCTCCAGGTGCATTACCTTCAGGTGCTTTACCTTAAGGTGCATTACCTCCGGGTGCTTCACCCTCAGGTGCTTTACCTCCAGGTGCATAACCTTCAGGTGCTTTACCTCCAGGTGCTTTATCATCAGTTGCATTACCTTCAGGTACATTACCTTCAGGTGCATTACCTTTAGGTGCATTACCTCCGGGTGCATTATCTTCAGGTACATTACCTTCAGGTACATTACCTTCAGGTGCATAACCTTCAGGTGCATTACCTTAAGGTACATTACTTCCAGGTGCATTACCTCCAGGTGCTTTATCATCAGGTGCTTTATCATCAGTTGCATTATCTTCAGGTGCATTACCTTCAGGTGCATGACCTCCAGGTGCATTACCTTCAGGTGCTTTAATTTCAGGTGCTTTACCTCCAGGTGCTTCACCCTCAGGTGCATAACCTTCAGGTGCATTACCTCCAGGTGCATTACTTTCTGGTGCATTACCTCTAGGTGCTTCACCCTCAGGTGCATTACCTTCAGGTTCTTTACCTCCAGGTGCTTCACCCTCAGGTGCATTACCTTCAGGTGCATTACCTCCAGGTGCATTACCTTCTGGTGCATTACCTTCAGGTGCATTACCTCCAGGTGCATTACCTTCTGGTGCATTACCTTCAGGTGCATTACCTTCAGGTGCATGACCTTCAGGTGCTTTACTTTCAGGTGCTTTACCTCCAGGTGCTTCACCCTGAGGTGCTTTACCTCCAGGTGCTTCACCCTCAGGTGCTTTACCTCCAGGTGCTTTACCTCCAGGAGCTTTATCATCAGTTGCATTACCTTCAGGTGCATTATCTTTAGGTGCATTACCTCCGGGTGCATTATCTTCAGGTACATTACCTTCAGGTACATTACCTTCAGGTGCATAACCTTCAGGTGCATTACCTTAAGGTACATTACCTACAGGTGCTTTATCATCAGGTGCTTTATCATCAGTTGCATTATCTTCAGGTGCATTAACTTCAGGTGCATGACCTCCAGGTGCATAACCTTCAGGTGCATTACCTCCAGGTGCATCACCTTCAGGTGCTTTATCATCAGGTGCATTATCTTCAGGTGCATTAACTTCAGGTGCTTTACCTCAGGTGCATAACCTTCAGGTGCTTTACCTCCAGGTGCTTTATCATCAGTTGCATTATCTTCAGGTGCATTACCTTCAGGTGCATAACCTTCAGGTGCATTACCTCCAGGTGCATGACCTTCAGGTGCTTTATCATCAGGTGCATAACCTTCAGGTGCATTACCTCCAGGTGCATAACCTTCAGGTGCATTACCTCCAGGTGTATGACCTTCAGGTGCTTTATCATCAGGTGCTTTATCTTCAGGTGCATAACCTTCAGGTGCATTACCTCCAGGTGCATTATCTCCAGGTGCTTTATCATCAGGTGCTTTACCTCCAGGTGCATAACCTTCATGTGCATTACCTTCAGTCTGTGAGGTATGTGGCTGGCTGTGAATTCAGCGAATACCAGAATAGCTTTACATTTTCACAGACACACATTCGTCCCAGCTGTTGGCATTTTCATAGAAAGCACAGACGTCTTTTTTATGTGCTCTTGGTTTTGGCAACTGTTGGAGACATTTAAAGCAATGGACCAAGACTTTACACTCAGCAGTTCTGCTCTTTCAATTTACCTGTGATTAAAAGTCAACTATTGACCTTCACTGTATGACCATGTGACATTTCCAAACAACGGGACGGTAATGACAAAAAGATGAGCCTTTTTTTTTCTCTCTCTGAGAAAAAGGCTTAGCTGAGTCTGGATGCCTTCAAAACACTCCCATCCTTTGTTCAGATGTTTCCGTACCTTCTCTAATGATAGTGAACGCCTCATTACAACTGCCACCACCCAGAAACAGGCTCATTAAACACAAAATCACTGCTGGTTAAAAATGAGACCACTTAACAGAAACTAAAGACACGTGCACAGTTTAGACTTTAATTTTATTTAATATTTAATTTTGATTTTCTCTATATGTCTCTGGGCTGCTTTGTGTTTTTACCTCAAGCATCCTGTTTTATTATTCAGCTGGCGACGCCCTCATATATGTGTCTTTCTTCGACCTTTTCAGGGACACGTTTTTGCGCTTTAGCAGAAACAGTACAAGCGTAACCTTGAATTTCCCTTCGTATCACCGGCGCAAGTGATGGTCCGACAGTGAGCTCTTCTTCTGTTCCTAGCTGTAACTGTCGGCCCATTCACCATCGAGCCCCTTTGAAGGCGAACTGAAAGGGTCAGTTCTGGTTGAGCTGTTTCATTCCTCACTCAGAGAGAAGCAGCGAGGGGTGATTACCATTTCAGTCAGACATGAATCCAGTTCAGGAACCAGAATATATATAAAATACGTTTAGAGTTAATGCAGCACGGTTTCTATCAATATGAGACACCCCTATCTGCAGCAGATCAAACAGACTGCAGGGCGTGATGTTCAGATACCACCACTGAGTTAATGAGCATTGTGAGAGCTAATGAATCTTCATTTGTCCACGGAGACAACATCCAGTATACAATCGTTGGTATTATTGAGAGAACAGCAGTAGTGTTAATAATAATTAGAGAAGCTTGGGTTGAATGCAGAGGGGTTTTTCATACTGCAGTTATTAGCTGACACTTTATGGCAGCGCTCCATAGAATAAGATTAGCTTCAGTTTAATTGAATATCACTGAAATGACAGCACAGTGGCAGCGAGCAGAGCTGAATTGCTCTGGCAGTCTGACTAGAATAACTATGAAGTGCCGGTGAAATAACTTTTAGAAAAAGGTGCTACGATACGGTGAGTGATTGAGAGGATAAGACCCAATTCTAGGTAATAGAGGAACGAAATGAGGGAAGGAAAATGATTTAGGAGGCAGAGGCTGATGTGGCTGCTTGAAGAGATTTCAGTGGGTGATGGAAGATAGAAAGAGACTCTGCTGCCTCGTCTTCATCAGAACTACAGAGTTACAGATATGTACAAGTGCACATTTTTTAAAAACATTCAGATACTGTTAAACAGAGCAGAAACACCAGAGATTATGGAGGCAGTGTGGCGTAGTTTAACAGAGATACGACTGCAGGAGACAGCAAAGAAATTTAAATAATGGCGGCACCGAGTGAATCAGTGAAAAGAATGTTCCGTCCACATGTCAGGATGTATTTAATGACCTCACAGTCCACCGCCGTCCACAACACTGCCTCAGTTTAAAGGTTCATTATTACGACATCCTCCACGTTACCTCGTTTGTTGTTGTGTGAGACTTTTGACTCCGCCCTCTAGTGACATCTATTGGCTGTATCTATGAAATCATAAAGGACACATGGAAGTCTGAGGGCAGTGACGTTTACATTGTTTGAAACAGACAGATCTGTTTTTGTACTTAAAGGGAAAATAAAAAAGTAGTTTAATCAAGAAGTGCATATTTTAAGTAATTTCTGTTACGATCGTTAAATAAATTCAGTTTAAATTATGCAAAATCCTTTTTTTCCCCTCACAATGAAAACTTCATTTAAAAAGCTGAGAGCTGTTTTTAATATAGCAAGTAAATTAGTAAATTAGATAACCACTCTGGAAGATTTCTGACTTTGTTACTGCAGCTGCCCCCAAAAGTCAATCTTCACTTTCATGCCGCTCTCTGTGGTAGAATCAAAACACTAAATGGTCCTGTCTGCTCAGTTAAGAGGTGCGCAAGGGATACAGGCAGCTGCAGACACAGGGTGAGTCTGAAAGAGACAAGAGACAGCTGCAAACACAGGGTGAGTCTGAGATAGACAAGAGACAGCTGCAGACACAGGGTGAGTCTGAGAGACACAAGAGACAGCTGCAAACACAGGGTGAGTCTGAGATAGACAAGAGACAGCTGCAGACATAGGGTGAGTCTGAGAGACACAAGAGACAGCTGCAGATCCAGGGTTAGTCTGAGAGAGACAAGAGACAGCTGCAGACACAGGGTGAGTCTGAGATAGATGTGAGACAGCTGCCCAGAGCAGGGGAGGCTTTCCACGTTCAGGCTTTGAGATAATGTCTGATATTTGGTGGATTAGGGTTAAACCTACCCTCTGGGTCGGGGGTCGGGGGTTAGATCAACCCTCTGCTAATTGATGTTGCACAGTTCCAATCCATTCTTAGCACAGTTAGCACACCTTGACTTGGAGGGCTAACTTGGCTTGTTTGTGAATGTCTCTGACATCCAATGGAGTTTACGAGGAAGCACGCGTCTATGTCTACCTGTCAGACGCTCTGTCATAATTTTACGTTTTTATCCAGTTTCTGCCATATGTTTTAACACACATTTTTGGATTCTGGCCGTTTTCAACTGTATCTTTTATTCGGGTTGAGTATTTTAATCATCAGACGTTGAGTTTTAACCTACGAGAACAGCTGAGATCGGCTATCTGAGACGCCATTGTCAACCATCTGCTGAGGCTAGCACAGCCGGTTTGTTTTTAGCATTGGAAGCTAACGCTACTCGCCGGAGACTACAGCCGGCAAAACAAAACGGATCCTCACCTGAGACTTTTCACCTGCAGCGGCCCCTTTTCTGGGGCCCTCGGGGTAAGTGTCAACCTCCTCCCGTGTTGCTTCTCTGCCATTCCACCGCTTCGGGCTCCATGACGGAGCCCTGGTGTGTAAGTGTCCCAGAAAGCCTGTTACTTGCCATAGAGTCCTCCACCCCGCTCTCTGTTTTCCCGGTGCTCGTTGGCTGTCTTCTGGCTGTTGTCCTTCCTCTGTTTCAGCCCCTAGGATGGCCTCGTCTGATGAAACATCTCCCGACTTTCACGCAGAGGACAGCGTCCTCCTCCAGAAGGCTCACAATAAGATTGAGAACCTTAAGGAGGACATCAAGCGTCTCTCTGAGGAGCTGGAGAAAAAGGATTCCCTGCTGTCCAGTTTCACCACTCGGGTCCCCAAACTGGCGTCTCTGCTAATGTCTGAGCGGTTTTACAAGTCCACCACCCATAGCGAAATCCTCCAAGACACTGCTTTGTGGGACCCCTCCGGCACCTGCCCTCGCCCTCCTTCTTCAACACCCAAAAGTGCCACCCCCTGGTCTGAGGTGGTGATACGCTGCCGAAAAATGCCTGCGGGCGCAGCTCCTTCTCCACCGAGGCTGGAACTCTCAAATCGGTTTAACATCTTGTCAACCGAGGAGTTCCCAGTCCCTCAGCCCGCTGCTCCGGTGCCGCGTCCTCGATCTCGCACGCTCCAGAGCGCTGCGGCTACCCCCCGGCCGTCCGCTGCTGCTGCACCCCCGCTAACGGCTGATGCTCCCCGCACGATCGGCGTCCCCACTGCAAATACCGGGGCTCGGAGCAAGACCTCCTCGGCCCGGCGTAGACTACTGAAAGATGCGGTGCATCGCCGCTCGGCTGACCTCCCTCGCGGCAGTCCAGCTGGGCTCTCTCCCGCTCGCATCAAAGCACCTCCAGCAGTCACCTCGCCGCCTTCTCCTCGCCCATTGATCCCCCCGTCCACCGCAATTATTGGCGATTCGATCATCAGAAATGTTCGTTTCTACAATTCAGCCACCCGCTGTTTCCCGGGCTCCACTGTCCCATCCCTCCTCAGAAAGATCCCAGAGCTGCTAGATTCACTCCCGTCCTCAGTCAGTAGACTCATAATCCACGTGGGCTCCAACGACACACTTTTCCGTCAGTCTGAGGTGACCAAAACGCACTTCAATGACCTTTTTGACCTGCTGAGTGGATGTGGGAAGATGGTGTTCTTCTCCGGGCCCCTCCCCCCTTTTGCTCGCGGAGCTGGGCGCTTCTTTAGGTTGCTCAGCATGAACAGCTGGCTTCAGTCGTCATCCACCAAAGCTGGCTTCAAATTCATTGACAATTTCAATTTATTCTGGAACAGAGCTTCGTTTTACAGCACAGACGGCATCCATCCCTCGAGACTTGGTAACACCGTGTTCACCCATAACATTAAGCACGCCACAGAAACAATAACAACTACATGTGACTGACTGAGCCCCTGCTCTTCTTCTCTGGTCTCACCACAGGCCACTACCACAAGTACTAGCTCCCCCTACCGTCTCCCTCCGGGATTACCCCCTGTCTCCGCTGATACCCCTGTGTTTGCTGCCCCTACAAGCGGCGTTATCGCCCCCTACTGTCCACCTCTTGTCACCCCCACCAGATCTTCTGGTGCCTCTCCAGCCTCTACAACGAGTCTGTCTCCTTCCTCCATCCCTGTTATCATCAGTTATAGATCTTGCTCTGTTCAAAATAATTCCAGCCGACCCTGTGGAGTGAGCCTCGGCCTCCTTCGCCCAGTTCCCCTTACCAACTGCCCTCCTCCCTCTGTTATAAGTAAAATGGCTCTAATTAACATTAGATCACTCAGTAACAAGACGTTCATTTTAAAAGACTATTTCTCTACCCACAACTTGGACTTATTATTTTTGACTGAGACATGGCTGAGACCTGGTGACAACAGTGCCTTCTCTGAGCTCGTCCCTCCTAGATGTTCCTTTTTTAGTTCCCCACGTACCACAGGCCGAGGTGGTGGCCTTGCTACTGTGTTTAAAGAAAAGTTTAACTGCAGAATGATCAAACTCAAATGCTATTCTAGCTTTGAGCTTCAACCATTTGTGCTTGACAGTTCATGTCCTACCCTGTGTGTTGTCATCTATCGCCCACCTAAATATAACCCGGACTTTATCCCTGAGTTTTCTGAGCTTTTAGCTGAAACTTTATCTAAATTTGACAAAATTTTAATTTGTGGGGATTTTAATGTCCATGTCTGCTGCTCATCCAATCAGCTGGGAGTAGATTTTGTTAATCTCCTGGACTCCTTTGGTCTCACCCAACTGGTAGATGGCCCTACTCACTGTCTTGGGCACACACTGGATTTAATCATCACCCGTGGGCTCTCTGTGTCTGTCAGGGAAATTTCTGTCGCTCCTTTCTCTGACCATCTCCCCATTCTCTTGGATCTCACAGCCTCTCCACCAATCACTAAGCCCCTCCTGCCACCCTCCCGCCGCCGCATCATCACCGCCTCTACAGCAAGCAACTTTGAAGCAGGTTTTCTTCACTGTGATCTGTTCACTAGGAATGCTCTGCGTCCCCCCCTCTCCCCGGACAGTTTCATCTCCTCCTTTCATTCCACCTGCCCCACAATCCTCGATACCGTCGCCCCCTTCAGGTCCAAACCCTCTAGACCCATAGTTGATCCCTGGCTAAACGACCATACACGTGCTCTTAGGCAACTTTGCAGGCAATCCGAACGCAGGTGGAAGAAGCATAAATCACTTGTGTCTCTGCGTACCTGGAGATATAACTTGGCAGACTACCAGAAGGCTGTGAGAGAGGCGAAAGCACAATACCTGTCTAGAATTATTTCAACTAGCTCCAATCGTCCCAGAGTGTTATTCAGTTCTATAAACTCAGTTATTAATCCTTCCTCCACTGCACCTACAGATATCTCTACCACATCCTCAGAAAAGTTTGTACACCATTTCATTAACAAGGTGGAGTCTGTGCGGCAAAACATTGTGGTATCTAGTGGCGCCTCAAATGCTGGTGTCGTATTGAGCTCCCCCTCAGAACACACCGCTGTGCTTGACAGCTTTGAACCAATCTCCTTCTCTCTCCTTTCTAGGGTGGTACAGCAGATGAAGCCAACAAACTGTCCTCTAGATATAGTCCCTGCTAAGGTCTTAAAAGAGGTTTTTAGCAGTGTTGGGCCCTGCCTCCTCACCTTCATTAACTCCTGTCTTAGTTCTGGTTCAGTCCCAGCTGCTTTCAAGCATGCGGTGGTTAGACCACTTCTAAAAAAAAAATAACCTTGACCCTTCGGTTTTATCTAATTTCAGGCCTGTCTCCCACCTGCCTTTTTTATCTAAAGTTCTGGAAAAAGTGGTTTTTATTCAGCTACAGCAATTTCTAGATAACAACGCCATCTTTGAAAAGTTTCAGTCAGGTTTTCGGTCTCGCCATAGTACTGAGTCAGCCCTACTGAAAGTGCAAAATGACATCCTTCTCTCAGTCGACAATAGAAACCCGGTCATACTAGTACTCCTGGACCTTACAGCTGCATTTGATACCGTCGACCATTCAATTCTCATCTCCCGCCTATCCAATTATGTAGGCATCCGTGGCTCAGCTCTCGACTGGTTTACCTCTTACCTCAGTAACAGATCCTTCTCTGTAATGGTAGGTGATTATTCATCCTCTCATGCCCTCCTCTCCTGCGGGGTCCCGCAGGGCTCCATTCTCGGACCTCTCCTCTTCTCTCTCTATCTTCTCCCATTAGGTAATATCATTGCTAGCCACAACCTTCATTTTCATTGTTATGCGGATGATATTCAGATATATCTTCCCATTACACCAGACTCCCCAGATCCTTTTAGTCCCCTCTCAAAGTGCTTGGAAGACATTAATCAGTGGCTGGCCCAAAATTTCCTGCTCCTTAACCAGTCAAAATCAGAGTATATTCTGGTTAGCCACTCTGCCAGCTCTGGCAGTGCTTTTTCTTGTTATTATCCTCTTGCACCTTTTTTTAAACCGACTGTAAGAAATTTAGGGGTAATGTTTGACTCTTTTTTAAATTTTGACAAACAAATTGACTCAGTGGTGAAAGCAAGCTTTTTCCAGCTAAGACTTTTAAACAAAGTTAAACTGTTTTTAAGCAGACAGGACCTGGAGACAGCAGTCCATGCCTTTATCAGCTCAAGACTTGATTACTGTAATGCTCTATATACTGGTATCAAACAATCATCCCTCTCCCGCCTACAACTGGTTCAAAACACAGCTGCACGCCTTTTAACTGGTACTTCATGGTTCAATCACATCACTCCTGTCCTCTACTCCCTCCACTGGCTTCCTGTAAAGTTCAGGATTGTCTTCAAACTTTTAACTTTTACTTTTAAAGCCATCCATGGTCTTGCTCCTGCCTATCTGACTGAGTGCCTGAAAGTTCGTCAGCACCCCAGAGCTCTTCGCTCATCAGACCAGTTGCTTTTAGAAGTCCCCAGGTCTTGCCACGTACGGTGGGGGGATCGGGCGTTTTCTGTGGCCGCCCCTAAGCACTGGAACCTTTTGCCACCTGAACTGCGAGCCATCAATGACCTCCCACGTTTTAAGTCTGGTCTTAAAACATTTTTATTCAGAATGGCTTCTAATTAGTGGGTAAAACTCTAACTCTTTGTCGCCTGTTTTCTTATAATGTTAATGTCTCTTTGTCTGTATTGTTCCTGTATTGTCATATTTTTATGTAAAGCACTTTGTCCATCTTTTTTGATGTTGTAAAGTGCTATATAAATAAACTTTGATTGATTGATTGATTGATCCTGTTGAACACCGTTTGTAAATCAGGCAGTCTAATGAAGTGTTGCTTGATAGATAAAAAAAAAGAAAAATAAATAAAATATTTGTATTTAACGGCCAAATTTGATTCAAGTGACAAAATTCTCAGGCAGGTACAACCCTGTTCGGGACAGACCAATGGTATGAACCAAGACATGTGGACAGGCAGCAGTACGGACGACTATAATCCTAAACCCTGCAAAATGTGATTAAATAAAAAAGTGTTGAATTCAGTTTCTGTTTAAGGAATCTGAATTCTTCCAAACTGCTCATTGAATCCATTTAAATTCTAACATTTGTAACTCAACAAGATTTTATTGAAACTTGTTCATGTTTTTCTTTTGTCTTCAGAGATGCTGTTAGTGTGAATATGAAACACTTGAGATTCTGAAAGAGAAAAATCTTTGATTAACTGAAATCACCCAAACTGTGATTCATACATGTTTTATATATTTATAAAGACAGATGACAGAAATGGTGCTCGGGTTTTAAGTGTGTGTCTTTGTTCAGACAGCTGATGGAGGCGTCTGACAGATTCTTCTCCAACACAATCTGTTTGCTGTTTCCTCTCCATCAGTTCGGGATCAGTGTAGTTAGGTTAATATTTTCTCTGCTGTTCTTTGTTCTCAGACTTAATTTGACCTTCGGACAGATGATGTCCAGTTAGTGACCCATCAGTCAAACTCTGAGAGATGTCCAGTGTTCAGAGAAGAAACAAGCAAGAGTATATTAACTGAGAGTTTACAGTGAGGCTTCATCTTTTGGATAATAAAAAATCTTAAGTGTTTTTTTTTTCTGTGAAATCCTTATCTGTCTGTGTGGCTGTAAAAAATGCTGGGCTTTGAACCTGAGCATCTCGGCTGACAGAAAATGAGCTTATGTTCTGTGATTTACAAAAGAGGAGAGAAATGCTGCTTCGTCCTTTGTGTGTGAGATTCTCTGTGAACAAAGAGATGTGAGGTGTTTTCTGTTGGACGGATAAATATGGTGCACATTAGCCTGTTATTGTGTCAGCAGCTGATCTCATTATGGCAGTCCATACCTAATAAAGCATCATTTCCAAACGTTCACACATACATGTCTATGTTTACAATGTCAGTGAGTCAATTATCTTCTGTATCTGTTTGCATCAACAACAGGTCGATACGCCGCTGCTGCTGCTACTCATATCCTCGTATGTTGTTACTGTTTAATGTCAGCAGGACAGTTTCATTCTGTCTTTGTGGATTAAACACACCACGCATACCAATAGTGTTTTTGTGTGTGTGTGTGTGTGTGTGTGTGTATACAGTCAGTCTGAAATGATGTCACAGTGAAACTTTAAAAAGTTAAAGAGATACTTTATTTTTCCTTTTAGTCTTCTTTAAAGGTAAAATTGCACCAGAAATGATAACTGACATTATTAACTGTTTTGATGGTGAAAGTTTGAGATGGCAGGTTTTTCTGTGTGTGTGTGTGTCTGAGATCAGATGAGGTCAGTTAATGTTGGTGACATGAGTTAAACAATCTACAAACTACAGGTGTGGTTTGACGCTTCACGCTTGCTGCTGTCGGGACGAATAACTCTTTGAGACAAACTCTTCGGTATCATTTAGATTTATCTTCTGAAATAATGAGACAGAAATCGGACTGCGTCTTTGTCCTGTCTTTAGATAAATGGTCGAGCTGACGAGGGCTGAACGATTTTAGAAAAATTGACATTGTGTTTTTTTCTTCTCTGATGTTTATTGGGGTATTCAAAGTTTCAGGATTGGAGGAGAACGGAAAATAAAAATAATAAAAGCTGAAAAATGACTTTAAACTGTGAAGACTTTTCTGAGGTAGATTATACAGTAGTAGATTCTCGATGACGCTGTCATCTTCATATAAAACTTCTCTGTCTGAGGCCAGTGAACATCGTGTTAATGACACCTGATTGTTTATCAGACAGACTGATTCATGTTAGCTTTAACGTGACCTCACGGCTTGGAGCCACAGTTTGGAGACCTCTGAGTTCTTTAAGCTAACGTAGTTAGCTTTAGCCCGGCTCGTAGCTCGTAACTAGCTCTAACAGGGCAGCAGCTCTGCGCTGAAGAAGAGTCGGGCCATGGCGTGATAACATTACATCAAACAGACGCTTTATTTCGTCTCTTCAGCAAACACAAAACAGAGCCCTTTTTTTAGTCATTGCACTGGAACCTGAGCTGATCTGCACACTTCCTGTATGCAGTGTGTGTGTGTGTGTGTGTGTGCAGATGAATTGTGCCTCCAGCGACCCGCCCAGCCGCTCTGGTATCTGTCGGCAGAGTTTCCCTTGGTTGTCATTGTTTCTGTGGACGACTGTGTTGGATCATAGAAACAAGATATTTATCAGAACACAGATATTTAATGTGAACATTCAGCAACACTTTGACCTGCTCTAATCGATGTTGCGTTCAGGGTCGTCGCTCAAACATCACCATCCCTCCTGTTGATATTCTTTAAGTGTTTGATTTGATTATGTAAAGACGTATGTCCCGGGCTGTGTGAGTCCGACTCCTGATGCTCAGCACCAGAGAACCAAGAGTTTTTCCTCTGAACTCTGAATCAGATCCATTAAAGAATTGTTCCAACTGTGCCGTCGAGTGTTGTTGGAGAGATGTGAAGCTGCTGCTGAGGCCCGACGAATGACGAGAGCTCAGACGAGGTGTATTAATAGTAGTGTGTGTGTGTGTGTGTGTGTGTGAGATTGAAGATTGAAGAATCTGGATCAAAAGATCCCCGAGGATATTAACACACACTCACACACACACTTAGATACACACAAAAGTCATTGCATCATTCAAGCTATCAAAGTTTCTCCTGAGACAGAAGAAGACCACGTTCTACAATTATACGCCTCAGATGAGAGTTTACAGCAAGAGGCGGAGCTGCAGAGTCACATTCAAAGAGGCGGAGCTGCAGAGTCACATTTGAAGGGCAGAAATCTTACGTTCTGATAAATCAATGTTTACGATCAATAATGTGGTTCGTTATGTTTCAGGCTGCGGGGGAGTGTTTGTTGATTTTAAGGCTTTTCAGAAATATGGGCTCAGATGTGACCTTGACAACAGGAACAAGGAGGCGGAGGTGTGTGTGTGTCTCTATGAAAGGATTCAGGCTGTAAAACCCTGATAAGCTGAACCACAGGCTGAATGTGACTCCTGCCATCTCACCCACTGACACAATGATTCAATGCAGCTGTCGACTGTCTGAAGACCACAACCACTGTATGTGTGTGTGTGTCTGTGTGTGTCTGTGCGGGGGTGGAGAGGCAAGCAAAGGTGGAGCTGGTCCATCTCTTCAAACAAGCAGAGTGAAGACAGAGACAGAGGAGGGTGGAGTCTCTTTCTGTCTCTGTCTGTCTCTTCCTGTCCCTGTCTGCTGTGTCCCCACAAAGGTCAGAGGTCTGATGTAACAAGCCAATTAAATCAGAGATAACGAAGCTCCTTCAGGCGTTGTGAATAAATATTCTGTTGTGATGTCAGAGGTTAGCAGGCAGATGTGAGACTCCTCGTCTCGTGTCTCACGTTGTTTGGACACGGTGTGTCCCGGCTGTCACACCACCAGCAGCTTTCATTAAACATTATAAATAATTAAATGTCCATCAGTGTAATTTTAAAGACGTAAAAATGAGATGTTAGCAGAACATTTTATGACCAATGAAACAAAATGAAAAGAAAATACACTGAACTGTTTGTTCTGATTGTTTGACTCAAAGAAAATGGTGACTGTTGTCATTGGTAACGACACACGTCAACATATGGGCTGTAAAGTGGTTTGAGAACTCTCTTTCTGAGACTGTACTTATTTATCTTAGAAACGTTCATGGATCACAGTTTCCTCTGTCACTTAACGAACACTAACGTTAGCTTCACATTAAACACGTCATTCACAGAAACAAAATAAAAAGCTCATCATGTAGTTCGTTAGTTCACAATGATCAGCAGCTCTGCTTTGGTCCAAATGAATCCTCAATTCATCGACTTCAGTGTGACAATATGCTGATCTGTTTTTCGTCGTAGTCTGATTAATGATTAATGATTAATAATGACATCATCATTCCCATGAGCCCAAAATGGCGTTTTTAAATGACTTGTTTTGTCTGACCAACAGTCAAAAGTGTTTATTGTCGTAAATGACAAAGAAAAGAAACCTCACAGTTTCAGAAGCTGGACAACGTTTAGTGTTTTTGATTGAAAAACAAGTGAAACAATTGATGATCTAAGTAGATGCTGAAAAAGTTTCTGTGGATCTTCTGATGATTTCAGCGTGAGAAGCATTGTCTCTTTGCTGCCGCTGTATCTCACATACATCAGTGAACTCCTTTAGATTGTAACACGACAATTCACAAGAAGAGACGATGGTTCGAAGTTAGACAGACTTTAGTATCCTGTGAATCATCCATGACCTCTGGGTCGGAAGCCTCTGTGTGAGAAAACTCTGGCTTTCCCTTTCTGTTAAACGTTTGTGATGTTAATAAATCGATTGCCATGATAGCTGGAGCTTAATCCTGCTTATGTCTGGTTTGAGTTACTGTCAAATATCTGCAGTGAAGCTCCAAATGCAGCAGGAGCTCAATCAATCAATTAATCAATCAATCTGAGCTGTGTGATGCTCTCTGATGAGACGGGAACGTGTGATAAGTGGATGATGAATGCCATGATTGAACGTGACCAAACATTCCTTGGCTCTGTTGGCGGCTGATCGGAAACTGTTTCTTGAATATGTCTCTCTCTATATATATGTATAGAATATGTCTCAGGGTGATACTCTACGTACCTCAGGGTGATATTCTACGTACCTCAGGGTGATACTCCATGTACCTCAGGGTGATACTCTACGTACCTCAGGATGATACTCTACGTACCTCAGTGTGATACTCCATGTACCTCAGTGTGATACTCTATGTACCTCAGTGTGACACTCCGTGTACCTCAGGGTGATACTCTACATACCTCAGTGTGATACTCTACGTACCTCGGGGTGATATTCTACGTACCTCAGGATGATACTCTACGTACCTCGGGGTGATACTCTACGTACCTCAGGGTGATACTCTACGTACCTCAGAGTGATACTCTACGTACCTCAGGGTGATACTCTATGTACCTCAGGGTGATACTCTACGTACCTCGGGGTGATACTCTACGTACCTCGGGGTGATATTCTACGTACCTCAGGGTGATACTCCATGTACCTCAGGGTGATACTCTACGTACCTCAGGATGATACTCTACGTACCTCAGTGTGATACTCCATGTACCTCAGTGTGATACTCTATGTACCTCAGTGTGATACTCCGTGTACCTCAGGGTGATACTCTACATACCTCAGTGTGATACTCTACGTACCTCGGGGTGATATTCTACGTACCTCAGGATGATACTCTACGTACCTCGGGGTGATACTCTACATACCTCAGGGTGATACTCTACGTACCTCAGTGTGATACTCCATGTACCTCAGTGTGATACTCCATGTACCTCGGGGTGATACTCTACATACCTCAGGATGATACTCTACATACCTCAGGGTGATACTCTACGTACCTCGGTGTGATATTCTACGTACCTCAGGATGATACTCTACGTACCTCGGGGTGATACTCTACGTACCTCAGGGTGATACTCTACGTACCTCAGAGTGATACTCTACGTACCTCAGGGTGATACTCTATGTACCTCAGGGTGATACTCTACGTACCTCGGGGTGATACTCTACGTACCTCGGGGTGATATTCTACGTACCTCAGGGTGATACTCCATGTACCTCAGGGTGATACTCTACGTACCTCAGGATGATACTCTACGTACCTCAGTGTGATACTCCATGTACCTCAGTGTGATACTGTATGTACCTCAGTGTGATACTCCGTGTACCTCAGGGTGATACTCTACATACCTCAGTGTGATACTCTACGTACCTCGGGGTGATATTCTACGTACCTCAGGATGATACTCTACGTACCTCGGGGTGATACTCTACGTACGTCAGGGTGATACTCTACGTACCTCAGTGTGATACTCCATGTACCTCAGTGTGATACTCCATGTACCCCGGGGTGATACTCTACATACCTCAGGATGATACTCTACATACCTCAGGGTGATACTCTACGTACCTCAGGGTGATACTCTATGTACCTTAGTGTGATACTCCGTGTACCTCAGGGCGATACTCTACATACCGCAGGGTGATACTCTATGCACCTCAGGGTGATATGAACCCTGACTTCAGTCACATCAGCTGACCATGGGGTCAGTGTGGACACTGTGGAGGACTATAAGTACCTGGGGGTCCACATTGACAATAAACTGGACTGGGCGAAGAACACTGACGCTCTCTACAGGAAGGGCGAGAGCATCTCTATTTCCTGAGGCGACTGAGGTCCTTCAACATCTGCCGGACTATGCTCAGGATTTTTTATGAGTCTGTGGTGGCCAGTGCTATCCTCTATGCTGTTGTGTGCTGGGGCAGCAGGCTGAGGGTGGCGGACGCCAACAGACTCAACAAACTGATCCGCAAGGCCAGTGACGTTGTGGGAATGGCGTGTGACTCTCTGATGGTGGTGTCAGAGAGGAGGATGCTGTCTAAGCTGCGAACTATCTTGGACAATGTCTCACACCCACTCCACCATGTGCTGGTCGGGCACAAGAGTACTTTCAGTGGGAGACTCAGACCACCAAAATGCACCACTGAGCGCCACAGGAAATCATTCCTGCCTGTGGCCATCAAACTGTACAACTCCTCCCTCTGAGTTGCCCTTGGACTGTTTCACCACTGTCACCAACTCATAATAAATAATTACATATTTATTCCTAAATAATCTGTGCAATAACTGACTGTATTGTTCAGTCTGTATATAAGGTTCCTGTATATATTGTAAATTCTGTTGTGTGGTCACTACATATATATTTTGTAAATTATCTCCCTATATTTCTTATATTTTTACTTCTTTTTACACTATATCTTCTTTCTACAGTTGTTTGCACTATATCTTCTTCTTTTACACTTGCAAGGAGCACCTGTAACGAAAACAATTTCTTCTTGGGGATCAATAAAGTATTTCTGATTCTGATTCTGAATAACAGCTGAAGGTGTTCTGGTCTCTGATTGGTTGATTCTCAGCTCTCAGTGTTTCTGTAAACAGCGTCACAGCCTCTCTCTTTCTGTTTCCTCTTTGTGTCTCTCGTCCTTTCTCTCTATCTCACATGCACACACATGTCTCTCTCTCTCTCTCTCTCTCTCTTTCTCTCTCTCTCTCTCTCTCTCTCTTGGTCGTCCTCTCGGTGACGGTGTGTTTCCTGTCAGACGAGTCAGAGGCGGGAAAAAGGAGAGAAGGAGGAAAAAGGAATGCAGCTGTGCTGTGTTCAGCTCTGATTCACTCACTGTGTTTCTGTTACTGTGAGGAGAGCTGAGTGTGTGTTCAGTCTGCTGCTGCAGCGCTCTGCTCTGCTGAGGGTGGAGGATGCTGCCGCTCTGCTTGGCTGAGGGTGGAGGACGCTGTCGCTCGGCTCTGCTGCTGTTGTCTGAGGGCTGAGAGCTGCTGGGAGGCTGCGATCGGGAAAATCAGCGCCTGTTCTGGAGCGTCAGAGACAAACTGGACAGAGCGGAGGAGTGGTGGATTTTAACCTGCTGCTGTCAGGATCTGATGGATCTGATGGATCTGTGGCATCTGTGAAGTTTTGAGCAAATGTGCTGCACGTGTTAAAGACATGAACAGATTGTGTTTAACATCAGGGACGACTGGAGAGATGGAGGTGTCTGAAATCTCATCCTGAACGCTGTCTGATGAAGATTTGCGTCCTGAGTTAAATCTCTGGGATGTGACATGAGATTTCACAGATTCAGCTCAGCAAGGTGAACCTCAAAGACATCTGTCCTACCTGAGACACGACGGGGGAACGACTGGATTAAAGGAACGACCTGTGATGTCAGAGTCCACCTGGAGCCGCCGTCTGAGACCCTGCTGAGTAGTTGTGTTGTTGTTGGGGGGGAGGAGGGGGGGGGGGCTGCCGCAGACTTCATTTCCAGGTGTGCAAACCACAACAGACCTGACTCACCTGAGATCATCGCCTCAGCTCAGTGATCCTGCTCTCAGACCGCCCCGTCGTTTCCTCCGCATGGAGCCGCATGAGAGGTAACAGAAGAGACGCTGATTAATGTGTCTGATTCCACGCCACCAGAAATAGAAACAGCGGCAGCACTCGTGAACTGTGATCAGGAACCAGAGGAGCACCATGTGGAATCAGTCTGGATACTGTAATCACATCCCGCACCATGGATACCCTTTCTACCACGCACCCTGCAGGTACGCCACGCCGCCGCTCTCCATGGTCTGACAGCGCTGTGTTAACGTGTCTCATTCAGGTTTAATTACTTGAACACGCAGCGTCCCTCAGGGGCCACCGTAGTTTCCCTCAGGGGCCACTGTAGTTTCCCTCAGGGGCCTCTGTACCGTTGACCCCCAGTGTTCTCCAAGTCAGAAATGACTGCCGTTGTTGACAGTTGTTGATCCAGTGAGTCAGATTTGATCTTTGTTTACTGTAACGTGAGCGGAGGTGTCGGATGTTTGTGTGTGTGTGTGTGGGGGGGGGGGTCAGTGTTTCCGAGGGCAAAGGATGTGACCGGACTGGTTTGTCAGGAACGTTTTTTGATGCTAGGCTTCAACAGAAACAGGAAACTGGTCTAACCTGTGTGTTATAATGGTCAGTGAAACATGACGAGCTGCTTTTTACCTGAGCTGTCGTCATGTGACCTAAAAACATGCTGAGTTTATCGCCAGACTGTTTTTACTGTGACCTGTTTCCCTCTCTGACGGTCGGATCCATCTGTGTTCTGTTCTCTGAGCTGATATGAAAAAGTGGGGACACGTTACAGTGCTGACTCCGCCCCCCCAACACGCCATCCACTGACAGTACCTGTTTTAACCAGGTGAGGACTCAGCTGACTGACCGTAACACGACTGTGTAAACAAACTCGTTTACAGATCGACGGTCAGCGTGTTACCAACAATCAGACGGTGGCTTTCACACTCTCAGTGTGGAGGAGCAGATGAGGTCACAGAAGCTAAACGATGTTCTGCCGTAGACGCCACGTTAGGTCAGTTCTGACAGTCACACAGTAACACGAACTGACCAACCAATCAGAGGCAGCGGTCACCAGTGACTCTGTGATCTGAGAACTAAAACGTTTCCTGTTGCAGAAGTCTGATGGCGGCGCCAAAATGTGTTCTAGCCTACTTAAAAAAACAACAACAAAAATAAACGGCTAAAAAATCTCAACATCTGTTTAAGTGTGCGCTTTATTTACAGTGTTTTACAGCTTTGCTTCGACGGACGGAGTTAGGAGTTAGTTAATGTACGCTCCCCTTAAAGTCACCAGACAGAAACATTTGACCTCACAACACACAGAAGCCGCCATTCTCCTGCCGACTGTACCGTTTAGTTTGTTTGTTACCGTGTGACCGACCTGACGCGCCGTCCACAGCTGTACGTGTGTTTAAATATAGCAGTGACATCACGCAGAAGCCTCCGTCAGGTCATGTGAGAAAAAGGTTTTTGAAGGAAAAAAGCATTTTGAGGTTGAAACATATATAAAACCAAGATTATAATCTTCAGGTTTGAACACATCAGGAACAGCTGGACGCCACAGAGCGATAGACGGCCTCAGAAAACTAACGGCGCCGCACTTAAAAAATAAAACCTACTGTATTAAAACAGATGACATAAGACTTTACTGCTCCTCCTCCATTATGGCTCTGCCCCCCTAAAATTAAAACAGAAACACCATGAAGTTTATTCTGAGGTCCAGAGATCCTTCGCCAAGGCCACTCTGGTTAATGATTACCTCACCTGTCAACAGCCAACTGCCAGGCTCCGCCCACATTCCTCTGCCTGACCCACAATGTTTACATTCAGGTGACGAGGAGCTCGTTCGCTGTTTGAGGCACTCCTCACACACACTCTGTAGTTTGGTCCCTTAATCCAGTGTCAGTCAGCCGCAGCCGCCGCCGAGGCCTAAGGTGAGTGTGAGGGCTTAATGAGGGTCTCTGTGAGTGTGTGTGTGTGTGTGTGTGTGTGTGTGTGTGTGGTGTTTTCTGAGTGAGAGCATCGACTTTGTTTCTTCTCCTGATGAAATATGACATGTTGAACACACATGACTAGTATGTTTATTATTTTAGATATAAACAGTCACACAGTTAGTGTGCAGTAGTGTGTAGTAGTGTGTGTAGTGTGTAGTAGTGCGTGCGATCATGTTTCGGAGGGTTCATCAGTTCGAAACACGTGACAAAGGTCTCGACACAGATTTACACTACACTGCATGTGCAGAGACACCACAGAGGCGTGTGTGTGTGTGTGTGTGTGTGTGTGTGTGTGTGTGTGTGTGTGTGTGTGTCAGGGATGTAAATGGATTTGAAGTTGTGGCCCAGCAGGAGGTGAATGGAGCAGATTGTCTGAAAGCTTCAGCTTCATCCCTGCACACACACACACACACACACACAGGTTTCTTCACAGACTCATTCGTGTCATAATTGACTCCAGTTTAAAGAGAGCTTCTCAAATATTTAGATGAGAAAAAGTGTGTGTGTGTGTGTGTGTGTGTGTGTGTGTGTGTGTGTGTGTGTGTGTGTATGTGGGACAGGTTGTTATGTGACTGAGCAGCAGAGACGACTGAACATTTACAGGCAACAACAAACTTAAATATAGCCGCAAGCGGCAATTCCGGGGTTCAAGCCAGCATAGCCATTTAAATTTTGAAAGGTGGGTAAGATCAAGACCTTTGATACATTGAGTTTGTTGATGTTTGAAAAAGCCCTCATTGATTTATGGCCGGATTTTGTGAAATTTCACTTCACTTGATGTTTCTCTGTTTATAGCGCCCCCTATTGGCCAATTTCCGCCAAATTTGGCACAGATCCTCTGGTTGACGTCTAAAACAAGTGACTTGAGTTTGACGTCGATAGCTTTTACGTTGACAAAAATATGCAGCGGCATGTGTTTTTTAGCTAGCAGAAAAAAATCGTTCCTTTATATCTACCATATCTTTTGGATTAGCAAAATTCTTTTGATAACTTTTCATCAGGCACATCTGGAGATTGTATGTGCAAAGTTTCGTGCAGATGGAGCTTAAACGCTAGGAGGAGATAGAAAAAGTAGGTTTTTGATGTGTAGTGACTTACAAAGAGAAATATGCAGTGGAAGTGGGCGTGGCCTATGTCAGAAGATGAGACTCTATTAAGGGAATACTTGGATATAAAGTTTATGAAAATGTGACTTAAAATGTGGAAGTTACAGGCCAAAATGCGTTTTTACCTGTTATAGCGCCACCTAGTGGAGTAGACACACAATTTTTGGTATGGATGGTCTGTGTCCTATCCTATATATACCCTGTGAATTTCATAGCTCTCAACATAATACTTGAGCTAAAATAAATGTTTGTTTTTTATCTTGTAATAAGCCACGCCCACTTTGACCAGTCGTGATGAACTTCAAGGTATGGCCTCAGGAGTGACCCAGCATCATACCCACCAAATTTGGTAAAAATCGGTGCAGCCATTTAAGAGATACAAATTTCACATATTTGCAGCGCCCTCTAGTGGCCAACATTCGCCAAATTTGGCTCATACCCTCACAGTCACATGCCAACCAAGGATCTCCGATTTGGTGTTGTTAGCATTTATTTTGACCGAGATATGCAACAGTTCGCGTTTTTATAGCTAGCTAGAAAAATGTATTCGTTTATCATTTGCGCATTTTTTGACTGAACAAAATTCTTTTGATAACTTTAGATCAGGTCCAAGAGAAGACTGTCCGTGCCAAGTTTCACGCTGATTGGACAAAAACCCAAGGAGGAGATAGAAAAAGAAGGTTTTTCATTTTTCGCGATTTTGTGAAAAAATTTTCTAGGCGGAAATGGGCGTGGCCTAGCCCAGGTGATTCAGCACTATTCAGGGAATCTGTGGATATGATGTTTTTGAATGTGCGACATATGGTGTGGGAGTTATAGCCCAAAACGCATTTACCTTGGTTATAGCGCCACCATCTGGCCAATTGGTATTTCTATATTATGAGCACCATTTGCACACAACTTCCAGTTATTGGTGAAAATTTCATGTCTCTACGATGTAACATCTCACGGGAATTTGCGAAAACATTTCTGAAGAAGAAGAAGAAGAAGAAGAAGAAGAAGAAGAATAATAATAAAACAGTAGGAAAACAATAGGGTTTCAGCCCTTCGGGCTTGAACCCCTAATTAACAAACAAAGACGATGTCCTGCACAGTTCGTTAAACATGTTTAAACGTGGTGTCAAAGTGAAACTGAACTCCTGATAATTTGTAGGACTTTTTATTTTTGTTTGTCACATTCTGAAATATTAAAGTTCAGCTTTTATTCTTCAACATGTTCAGAGTCTCAGACGTCACGTGACGTTAAATATTCTTCATATTTAACTTTATAATAAGTAAAAAGAAGAAGTAGAAGTAAAAACTTTCTCAACAGCATGTCTGTTTTCTACAGTATGATGTCATAGTGAGGTCATCACACACAGGAAGTACATTACATACCCTTTAAAGCTACTGGCTAACGTCAAGAAACACGTTGGAACATCTTTGATTGGTGAATGTTCACAGTAAAACACACACCGCTATTCACTGGGCTTTTCAGGGGGCGTGGCTTAAATCCATGTGTTAATAAAGTACCATTCACCATACTACAGTACAGTAGGAGATTCAGGGAGGATTTGACTGTGATATTTTTGTGTCCTGGACACAGAGTTAAGAGTTAGACACGGCGTTTAATGAGAGAAGAAGAGTTAGAGTTAGACACTGTATTTAATGAGAGAAGAAGAGTTAGAGCTGGACACTGTATTTAATGAGAGAAGAAGAGTTAGAGTTAGACACTGTATTTAATGAGAGAAGAAGAGTTAGAGTTAGACACGGCGTTTAATGAGAGAAGAAGAGTTAGAGTTAGACACTGTATTTAATGAGGGAAGAAGAGTTAGAGCTGGACACTGTATTTAATGAGAGAAGAAGAGTTAGAGTTAGACACTGTATTTAATGAGAGAAGAAGAGTTAGAGTTGGACATGGCGTTTAATGAGAGAAGAAGAGTTAGAGTTAGACACTGCGTTTAATGAGAGAGGGAATCTGTAGCCTGGAGCAGTGTAAATGTTGGCACCATTCTAACTCTACCTGAAATAAAACAGCTGATGGTTGAGTGTCGATTATTTTGAGACACAGAAACAGGAAATGATCCTGCACTCAGCCTCCAGGACCAGAAGAAGTTAAACTGATTTACGATGAACCAAAATTAATTAAATGTGTGTTAAAGGTGATTAAACATGCTTGTTCATAAACAGTCGAGTGTTTCTCGTAGTTCTTCTTCAGATTTCAGAGGAAACGTGTAAAGAAAAAGAAACAATGCAGATTTGTTGGGTTTTTTTCTCTGAGACTCTGTCACTAGATCTCTGCAGCATTTCTCTTGTCCTGCTGAGCGCAGACACTTTGCTGCGTCTGGGTGTTTGATGCGTCTGACACTTTGGCAAAATGAATTCCCTCCGAGTCGCTCTCAGGGAGGCCGCCCTGATGTCACTCAGCGGCGGGCTGTCACTGTGGTAGGCTGTCACAGCTGCAGACGGACAGAGACGCTGTCATGGCTGTGGTTTCTGTGACAAGGTCTGTGATGATGATGATGATGATGATGATGATGGTGGTGGTGGGTTAACTTTTCACTACAAACCAAAGGAAAGCAGTGATCCAGGTTTATGTGAAGAGGAAACAGCTTCAGATGTCACATCATGTCGAGACGACACTCAGAGATCATAGAGAGGTGATTTCAATGATGTTGGATTCATAACAAGAGGGCGGAGTCAGGAGGATGAAGGGTGAGAGTCAGGAGGATAAAGGGTTAGAGTCAGGAGGATAAAGGGTTAGAGTCGGGAGGATGAAGAGTTAGAGTCAGGAGGATGAAGGGTGAGAGTCAGAAGGATGAAGAGTTAGAGTCAGGAGGATGAAGGGTGAGAGTCAGGAGGATGGAGGGTGAGAGTCAGGAGGATGAAGGGTGATAGGAGGATGAAGGGATAGAGTCAGGAGGATGAAGGGTTAGAGTCAGGAGGATGAAGGGTGAGAGTCAGGAGGATGAAGAGCTGATCAAATATTCAACAACAGCTCTGACAGAATAAAGTTAGACTAATGTCTCAGAATTCTCAACTGAGAGTGTTTTTATAATCTTTCAAATAAAAACTAAAGTTGTTTAATCAAAAAAGACATTAAAAATTAAACTTATTTTTAGTTGTTTCATCATGTTGTTGTTTCACAAATATTTGTTTTCTGAAGTCAAAATTCTAATTAAATATCAAGTAAACAGGTTAATTAAGTGTTTTTGTTTTGTGTTTGAGTTGTAACAACAGTAAATAAACACTGATAAGAACATTTGATGAACGTCTTGATATTGGTACGAACAACATCACTGATGAATTTAGTTTCAAACGATTATTATGGCCTGTGAAGGTTTACATTAGTTTGACTGTGTGAAAAGTTCAGCAGCTTCGCTGTAAAAATGAAAACTTATACATCATTAGAAGTTTTAAAGTTCTCAGTTTGTTCACTCAGAGAGACGTTTTAGTTTCATTAAGAGCTGCGACGATTGGTCAATTAATCGATTAGTCAATGGGATCATCATTGAATTAATAAAAAAAATAAAATTAAATATTTGCTGCTTTCATTTTTCTTAATATGAGAATTTGACGTTTTTCTGAGAGGACTCAGATTCAGACTGTTGGTGAGATAAAACTTATCGTTTGGAGACATCGTCTTCGGTTTCTGGAAAATTTCACGGGTTTCACTTTTTTCTTTTGACAGAACGATGAATTGACGAAATAAAAGGTGGATTAACAGGTAATAAAAATAATCTCATGTTGTGGTTGGATGAAATCTCGCAGCAGCAGATTTCAGCGACAGAGTTGTTTGTCTGTTTAGAGGTCGTAGAGGTGAAAGGTCAAAGATCTGCCGACAGACAAACGATACGAACTCTGAATTTAAATTTAAGAATAAAAGACCTCACTGACATTTTTCTGATGTTCGCAGCAGCTTGTTATTCAGATTAACTCCGTTTATCTACAGTTTGTTCTGATGGTAAATTAGTTTGACGTCCAACACGTCCAGCTTATTTCACACTCTCAGATGGGACGCTGTTTCCAAATGTCCAAATGTCCAAATGTCAGCCTTCTTATGATTCTGGATGAGTCTTTGTCTCATGAGCAGAGGGAGGAAAAGGTTGTGTGTGTCACTGAAAGTTTGGTGTCTTAATCCGGCCCTGAGAGCCGCCGCTGGTGTTGACAGTAATCTGTATGTGTGTGTTTGATGTTGGTTTGATCAGGTGTGTGTGTGTGTGTGTGTGTGTGTGTGTGCGTGCGTGCGTGCGTGCGTGCGTGTGTGTCTGTGTGTGGATCAGGATTGGGAGGGGAGAAGTCAGTTTACAGTGAGAAGACAGGATATCTCTTCCATCCCATAAAAGTGCTTCTAAAATCTTCTGGATTTGAGTTTATCAGAGTCACACGATGCGGAGGACAGACCATGGTGTGGAGCGTCTCTCTGAGGGTGCTGACATCACCGTGTTGATTGTGGCTGGATTGGAGACAAGGCAAAATGCTGAGAACGTGTTGGGAAAGTGTTGGCTTCTGTTTGGGCCTCAGGAGGTAGGAGACGATCAGAGACGATCAGAGCTGCTTGTACCGTCAACAGAGTCCGTCAGGGTCACGTTTTTGTGCTGTGAACACACAGTAACAATAGTCTGGATTGTTTCTCAGCAGTAGATGGATAAGTGACGTCTAATGTCGTCATGAAATGTTCATCTTTAGTGGCACAAAAATGTCAAAAATAAAATCCAGTAGTCAGAATAAATGATCAGAAAGTGTTTAATAAGGATGGCAGGCCTGCCATGGAAAGGCTGATACTTTTTTAAACCATTTTATTCAGCGCTGTGTAACTGATGACACATCACAGCCTCGTCTTAAATCTCTGATCAAAAGTATAATTTCCACGGGGAGTCTTCTCCTTAAATCTCTTTAAAGAAAATCCTCTTCCTGTCCAGCCATCAGAATCCAGATGAGAGAAAAGATCAGGTGATAAAAATAGAAACATGAGTTGTTTCAGATTTTAATTTTGTTCATTCATTGATAAACTTATTGAGCATCTGTCCGTGGTTTCACCTCGTCATCTACATACAGCCGACCTGGGTCTGTCCACCTCAACAGCCTGACCACCGATACAGAAAAATGACACACAGTCTGAAATGAAAATATGACAGACTCTTCTGCATGTTTTTAGGGTTAATAAACAAATTCAATCTATATTTTTTACAGACAATATTCTTCTAAAATTATGTTAGAATTAAACATGAATCACAAATAAAATCTTAAATTAAATAAAGACTTACTTTTTTAGTGAAAATTGATATACAATATTTATCATAAAATCATACGGACTCCGTCAACATAAACTAAAAGTGATTATGAATGAATGAATACTTTATTTCGGTTTAAAAAACAAAATAAAATCATATTTTTACAAAAGAATTTATCAGACAGCAACAGAAAAAGGAATAGGCTGAAGCCCCCAGGCTTATTTTCTATCCTGTACCATCATAGGAATAATTCACAAATAAAACATCAGTACTAGTGCATCATTACAAAACACATGATAGCTTAAACTGAAAAATCAAATTCAATCAAATTTCATTGTAACCTTTGATAATTTTAGATTTTAAAGTCTTCTTGAAGACGAACATAGAATTACACATCTTTATTTCCTCGTTTAGTCCATTCCATAATTTTACACCCAAAACTGACACACATCTGTACTTGAGATTAGTTCTAACTTTGTGAGTTTCAAACATTAGCAACCCCCTTAAATTATAAATCCCCTGCCTTAACTTAAATATTTTTTGAATACAAACAGGAATTGTCTTATTTACCACTCGAAACATAATTTCTAATGTTTTTAAATATACAGTGTCCAAAAATTTTAATGTATGCGATCTTATAAAAAGTTGATTTGTAGAATCATGGTATCCAACTTCATTTATTATCCTAATAGCTCTTTTCTGCAGTTTAATTATTGGATCTAGGTTCGTTTTATATGTATTTCCCCAAATTTCAGCACAGTATGTCATATAAGGCATCACAAGTGAAAAGTACAGCAAATGAAGGCAGTTCTTATTCAGTAAATCTCTTGCTTTGTAAAGAATAGAAATAGACTTGGCTAATTTCTGTTTTACATGTTTTATGTGAGGCTTCCAACAAACTTTATCATCTATTATTACTCCCAAAAACTTAGTTTCGTATACTCTTTCAATTTCAACATTGTTTAAATTCAGTTTTACCTCAGTGTTAGTCCTTTTACCACCAAACAACATAAATTTGGTTTTACTTTCGTTTAGTGATAGCTTATTTAAAGCAAACCATTTGTTTAACTTCATCAATTCTATTTCTGCAGTTTTTAACAACTCCTTTATGTTCCCTCCAGAACAAAATAAATTAGTATCATCTGCAAACATAACATATTTTAATGTATCACTTACTGTACAAATATCATTTATATAAAGTATAAATAACTTTGGTCCCAACACTGAGCCTTGTGGAACTCCACAGGTTACATGTTTAAGATGAGATTTAATATCATCAATGCTCACATATTGAAACCTATTATT
Organism: Cephalopholis sonnerati; assembly: GCA_019142605.1. NCBI lineage: Eukaryota > Metazoa > Chordata > Actinopteri > Perciformes > Serranidae > Cephalopholis > Cephalopholis sonnerati. The sequence goes on along the minus strand of JAGQAX010000005.1, from coordinate 46,662,227 downwards.
TAAATAACCTCTTAACCAAAGTTGTGCTATACCTCTTATGCCATGCCGTTCACATTTCTGTAGAAGTAAAGAGTGATCGATCGTATCAAATGCTTTACGCAGATCAATAAACACACCTACTCCAAACTGCTTATTATCTACAACTGTTGCAATGTTTTCTACAAATTCCATCACTGCTAATGATGTTGAGCGATTGCTCCTAAACCCATACTGATGGTCATTCAATAAATCATATTTCTCAATAAAGGAATCTAATCTCTTTACAAACAATTTTTCAAGAATTTTAGAAAATTGAGGCAATAAAGAAACTGGTCTGTAATTTGACACAAATTGCTTATCTCCATTTTTATAGATTGGGATCACTTTGGCTGTTTTCATCTTATCTGGAAAAATACCAGTTTGAAAAGATTTGTTGCAGATATATGTTAATGGCTCAAGGACACAAAAAATAACCTCTTTTATAAGTGACATATTTAGGTCATTGCAATCAGTAGATTTTTTGCTCTTAAATTCTTTTACTACTTCTAAAATGTCACTTTCACAAACTCCCCCAAGAAACATTGTGTTACATTTATTGAAAGTTAAGTTAAAGGTTTCATTTTTTCCACCTATAAGGGGAATCTCTTTTGCTAAATTAGGACCTACATTAACAAAGTAATCGTTGAACTCATTAACCATGCTCTCAATATTCTCAGTCACTGAATTGTCACCTTTAACAAGGTTTGTTGGAAAACACCTGTCATTACGATTTTTGATCACCTTATTCAATACACTCCAGGTAGCCTTAATATTCTTTTTATATTTTTGAAGCAATTGTTCATAATACATCTTCTTTTGACATCGCATAATAGATGTCAGTCTGTTTCTATATTTTTTATAATTATCCTCCTTTTCCTTTGTTCGATGCTTTAAAAATTCCATATACAGCTTGTTTTTCTTTTTACAAGCCTTCTCCAGTCCCTTTTTTAACCACGATTTTCTCCTCTTTTTAGGATGTTGTGTAAACTTTTTCACTGGACAATATCTGTCATAAAGTGTCAAAAATGTATCCAAAAATGCATTGTAAGCATCATTGGTATCCTCCACATAAACTTCCTGCCAGTCATGATTTGCCAATCCCGTTTTAAGAGCTGCAATTGCTTCTGGTGTTTTCACTCTACCTGAATAATGAGTCTGAATTTTCTCTGGAAAATTAAGCTTACTGTTCCTTTCAAGAACTGCAAAAACAGGCAAATGATCACTTACATCTGTCACCAGCAGTCCACTGTTTATCTTCCCATCAGTTATATTTACAAAAATATTATCAATCAAAGTAGCACTGTCCTTAGTTATCCTAAGTTTAGTGTTTTAATAACTCAGCATTTCAGCATCATTAACCCATTAAACTGTTTAAAAGCTGTCAATATAAAAGGTGACAAATAAATGTTCACGCGTGTTCACACCTTGTTACCCGCCCCCCAAAAAAACAGTTATTGCAGATTTAAAAAGACAAATTCAAGCTGTGTATGTTGTGTGTTAAGAATAATTAATTTATTAACCAATATATCATTAACTGATTTTTATTTTTGGTGTCATCTGTGAAAATCAAAAAGTTTCAATCTGATATTTTATTCTCTTTCTTTGTAACGTTAAAATCTTTGTTTCACATAATATGAAACTCATAAAACACGAGGCTGTAACAACACAAAGATTCTCAACGTTTATAAGGCAGATTTTATTTATTATAAATTTTGTTTTTACGTCTGGAACAGCCCATCCACAATGGGCTTGAGACGTGCCCGCATTGAGGACTTGGTTCGATTAAGCTGATCCTGTTTTGATTCAGCGGTGGGAACCTCTGGCAACCGCATGCCTTTGCTGATGTTGACCCCAGCAGGAGTTGAACCCTGGACCTTCAACATGGAGGACAGGTGCTCTAAGCACTACACAAGGGAGGCCCGTGAGTGGTTGGGGGTTTGGTGCCTTGCTCAATGGCACCTCGGCAGTGCCCAGGAGGTGAACTGGCACCTCTCCAGCCAGCAGTCCATGCTCCATATTTTTTGGTCCAGTCGGGGACTTGAACCAGCGACACTCCGGTTCCCAAGCCAAGTCCCTATGGACTGAACTACTGCCACCCCATTCATTATAAATGAATATATTTTAAAACATCATCACGTCTGAGTAAGTTATGGTCATAAGTGACACTGATTCAGATCCACAGTGTGTTTAATTGGTGCGTTAAAATGTTTTTATAATGACGGTCTGCAGAGTCGTTCTGAGCCTGGGTTCAGATTTACTCCGCCCAAACATCGTCAGGTTGGAAAACAGGAGCTTTTTTTATATTCAGATGAGTCATTATAATAAAAAGAACTGAATCATAATGTGTGGAGGCACTCAGCTGAAATCAATCAATTAGATTGTTTTTTTTTAATTGTAATTATCTTATTAAAGACTGGACGTTGTTTATCAGACACAGTTAACATTGATGGAGTCAACACTCTCTGCAGGTTTTCAGTATCAGTCTCATCGGTGTTTTGTGTCGGAGCAGAATCAGCTCCTTCGTTTCATTCCCGAGCTGCATGTGTAGGATTTATATTCCATCATCTGTCTGTTACTGAAACTCTTTCTTTCCCGTCCGTGTGGGCAGCTCTAATCCTGCCTAATCTGAGACAGCTTTGTGTGTAATCAAAGCGTCCACTGTACATGTATGAAGAGGCGGGGCTAACATTTACAGGTTACAATGAATGTTTCCATCAGAGCACACAGACGCTGTCGTCCTGCAGAATAAACATTTACACGTTTAAGCCTCAGTGTTCAGCTTCGTTAACATCCAACAGTTTGATTCAGACTGACTCAGCTGATCACAGAGAGAAACTCCCCCCGCTGCCCGACTTCATGTCTTCACTGAGGTCATGTGGACGTTGGTGCGGTCCACTGACCGGAGCTATTTTTAGCACAGCCGCCACCATCACACCTGCTTCCAAAGGACCAGGTGAAGTTTTTGGGAGGCTGAGTTTGGACATGTTTAACTAGCATCAAAACAGGACGCACAGACAGACGGCTGGTTGTTTCTGTCCGGGAGAACCTCTCCGCTCGATCTGATTGTCTGATAGAACCAAACGGGAGAACCTCTCTGCTCGATTGGATTTTCTGATAGAACATTTCGATGTTTGATGAAGATCTTTGGTGTTTTCATGAAGTCAGCCTGTGTTTTGGCAGAGTCAGTTTTATTGTTGGTTACCCAGCAGTCTCTTTGATTGCTGTTGAACATGATTTGTTGATGGAGAGTCAGCTCAGTCAGTTATTAGTGATCGAGGTAAATTGATTAATTATTGGGTGTTTATAATGAACGGTGATAAAATCATATCTGATCTCGTCCGTACTTCAGAGTACGTAACAACAAAGCTCTGACTCATAACAGCACCTCAGTGTGTGACTCTGTGAAGCCACGTATCGTATGCTCGGCTCAGCAGCGAGGCGTCAAGGGCTGAAACTATCTGCTGCGGAGGAAAACAGTTAAATAGGACAAATGGGACAACCCAAACACATTTCCATGGCACGTATTTCACTTCCCACACTGGCAACTCCAAACAAGAAGAAAGTCTGTCTGGCGTGAGTCTCGGCGGACTCTGGGAGCGAGGGAAGCGTGGGCTGGAGTGATTCTCCTTAGTGTTGGTGGGCAGAGCAGATTCCTCTCTCCACCTCCTAATGAGGCATAAAGTGCCATTGTATACCTGAGTTTCACCACAGAGGTCCAAACTTTAATATTTCAGCAGCAGTTGATCTAAAAATACACTTAGGCTGTTATAGCGGTGAAATGAAAAGCGGAGCACATGTGCAACTTGAGATTCAAAGCAGGGATGATATTATTTTTAGCGGCTGTGTTTCTCCGCCTGCTGCGTTCTCAAACTTTTTAGTTTATGGGCACATTTTCTTTGTGGGTAATAAATGTAGCTGCAGATCAGTGTTTCCCTGGTGGGGGAGGAAGTGTTCACATCTTTGAAGCCAAGTTTCAGTGAACTGATAAATGTTGAGTGGCCAACGATGCAAATGTAACACTGATGAAAGGATGAATATCTGAGTAAGTTTTGCATTGGAGATTTGGGGTTTTCCACTTCCTCATCTGGAATAATCTGTTGGTTCAAATTTAGGTTGCAGCCTGTGAGTCACCACCACTCTGTTTAGTGTTTATTTCATTCTGTCTTGTTGGTAAAACTTGAGGTTAGTCTTACTTTGAATTCACTCACCCGACTTTAGGAATTAAAACCTTAAATGTTATTTTGAAAGATAAAACACCGATGTCATGAGTGATACAGAGTGATACAAACATCTCATAGATTTCACTCAGCTTTGCCCCTTCAGTTATTTTTAGAAATGTATTTCCAAGTCTGTTGTTTCCTCCTTCCTCCTCTTCCTCTCCTCCCTCTGTGATTGTTTGGGGAGTGATTTTGGCCTGACCCTGCAGACACGTCAGCAGCAGCTGCAGTCCTTCATCAGTAGCTGCAGTCCTTCATCAGTGTCTGAATCCAGAAATGTTTTGGACGAAGTTCACAGCCCAGAATTCATCGAGGGTCTCAAAGTGTCAGTGGATGCTTTGGTTTGTAGCTGTGTGTGGAGAGCGTGACATGGAAGAATATTTGTCCACCAGACAACATCGGATGGACAAAAAAATGAGTCTGAAACATCTCCAGTGTTTGTGGTGGTGTGTTTGTGTTTCAGAGGATCAGAGTGAAGCTGGTGAAAGAGTTCAGGAAGAAAACTGCTGCTAAACTTTTAACTTTAAACTCTAAACTCAGTTATATCTAGAGACACTCAACAATAACCATCTGTGTTTATACCATCACACACGACAGGATCAAATTAAAATCTGCACTGCATGAAAAGAGGGATTTCCGTCAGTATGCGGCACTGTAAATTGCCGTGGAATTTCAGGTTTACGGCTGCGCGCGGCAATTTACAGGCAACACAGAAAACTGCCGGAAACTGTCGTAAATTGCCGTGGGCCTTGCTTGGCAGTTGTCCCCCCTTCCCCTAATTCTAGGGGAGGCTTTAACATGTAAATGAACATGCTGTGAGCTATAGAAATGCAAACCAGGGGAGCAGGGGGAGTTTCACCCCCCACACAGAGGTGACATTTCTCTAAAAGGTATTAACTTCATTCATCTCTTGTATAAATAGATGAGGCTTAGTATAGCCTAATTATAGACTCTTAAATTTTAGCTTGAATTGATTTATTTCATGAAAGTATGCTAGATTAATTACTGTGTATGGTCATTAGCAATGGTCAATGTTAAATAAAAAAAGATACACAAAACAGTTTATTTCAACAATTAGTTTTAACCAGGCTTTGCCACAAAGGTCAAATGTGCACTCCATGCAAACAACATCACAGTCTCCTAGAGCTCAACCACTGTGCGTAGTGGCATGACTGCAGTGACCTCTTCCGTAAACAATGATCATGTGATTGGAGGAGCCCGACGAGCCGTCTAGCCCTCGTCCAATCACGTGTGAGCTCGGCATGATTCAAACGGAAGACCTCGCAAGACGAGCATATCAACAGTCCTGTTTTTACTCCTGTATATTCAGACAGTCTCCTCCATGTCGCGTGTTTTTCGCTGCTTTGCTGTTTCGTGAACTACAATGTCTGGACGGCGTCTCTCCTTCAACACCCGGAAACTCCTCAGCATGGACGAAGACACAGCTGAACGCTATCAGTGGGCTGTCTGCCAGCTTGCTGTGTTTGCTGCCGATATGACTCAGCAGTTCACCGCAGTAAACTCGTGTGGAGGAGACTAACTAACAAGAGGAGACGGTGCACAATCCCCAAACGGCGGTAAGAATATATTCAGTGACTGCTGGCTAAGCTAAAAGTAAAAGAACAAATGAAGAAGCAGAGCCAGTCTAAGTTTGGTTATTAAAGTGTATTTTTGGTCTTGTAATTTACAGGAAGCAGTACGCCGTCTCCACAACTCGGAGACAAATTGTATTCACTACGAACCGGAGCGAGGGTAAGTTTAAAGAATATGCTTTCATTCTGCTGTATGAGGAAACGATCAGACACGTTATTGACCGATCTTAACCGTCCATTTTGTTTTTCACAGACTGACCTCTCCTCATAATGAGGCCGTGACCTGCTATTTACTGAGAGCTCTGTCTGCAAGTCCGGATTCACTTGATGCAGATAATGACGCCATTGTGTGTAAGTGACTTTTACTGTTTCTTTTTTACTTTTTACTGTGACTTTTAGATCAGACTCGTTGTTGGTCAGTGTGACTATTTTTCAGGTGCATTAATAGATGTGTCAATATGCAGTGCACTGCGCAGTACTTATTGTCTTTACTGATTGTTTTACAGCTGCTGGAAGCGAGACAGTGTCCTGGCAGAGGACGAGGTGGACGTATGGAATGATGTCTGATGAGGAAGACGGCACACTTTACGAGGTGTCTGGGTGGATTGTGCGACCTCCGTGGTTCCGCAGCAGGAGCTGACTGAACTCTGTGCCACGCTGCAGTCAGACTGGAGGCGAACCCGAACTACAGGGCAGCACCACAGACGTCTGCAAGATGGAGCACATGCAGACAGATCGCCGTCAGATGCCTACAGCTCCGAGGCGACGAATAATTGACAGTTGATGGCGCTGTGTGATTTTGATTTGTTGTTGAAATCTCCTATTTGTACTTGTACATACTTGTGTGTTATAAATAAAGCTCTTTCTTTGAATAAACATGTTCCTCGCTAATGTTCCTTTACTCAATAAATTCATTCATGTCCTTGATGGTAATAATAGTGTAGCCCATAGGATAACAATGACATGAATATACAACATAATAATAATTTTATTTAAATGTTTAATAATAATTATACATTTATTATAATTATTATATTATAAGGGTTATTATTTTTTTAAATTATTTTTATATTTTATTATTGTAGGGGAGGGGTTTACATTTATAATGACCCAGAGTGACCAATAGCGACAGATCTGCCGACCAATCACGAGTGATATTTCTTGTTTCAAAGTAGTGGTTTCATCCAATCCTGGAGTGAGGAATTTCAAGCCAGATGCGGCTCCGCTGCTATTCATATGCTAATTAGAGCGATTAGCACCTCCCGGGAGGTCTCCACATACGTCATGGGTCCGTTTTCGACAATTTCTGGGACCCGTAAACGCCGCGTGCGCAGCCTGTAAATTGTCGGAAACTGCCGAAAATGAGTGAGATTTCCGGGCGTTTACGGGGACGAAAATCCTACTTTTCATCCAGTGCTGTATCTTTTGAGAGTCGCCGTTTCAGACTGGGTGATCACAGAGTCAGAAATGTCTTCTGGTACAAACCGTGGCTGAAATACATGCTAGGCCACACATTTAGCCCCAACCAATCATAGCTAACTGTATTTCACAACTTACATGATGCACAGAGACGATCAGTCGGCTGCCACCAATTAGTATTAGAGGGACAGTTCACCCCAAAATCTAAAGTACATATTCCTAGAGAAGGTGAGGAGGTGTGGCTTTGATAAGGACAGGTGTGACGGTGTGAATGTGAGCTGCCGTCACACCTGGACCATTTGCATATTTAGTATGATGTACAGGATATAGGAGTGTGAACACACTCTGTGGCATCAACTTTAGTTAGTACCAAACCAAAATCCTAATTTACAAAACAAAGTTTTGCATCCCATCAGCTTTGAAACAAAAACATGAATAACTCATCTGGTTATTCAGCTGCAGTTAAATAAAGTTAAATTTATGGGATTACTGTTAGTGAAAATATTTCAAAGTGAGCTGAAGTATTTCTGAGTTTATTATCTGGCAGAGAATCGGACGAACGTGACGTGAGAAAGGACAGATGAAATGAGGTCACTGTGATGACTGAGTCTAAATCTACATGTAGTTTGTATTATTACCTGTGTGTTTCAGTCCAGGTGTTTCAGTCCAGGTGTTTCTGTCCAGGTGTTTCAGTCCGGGTGTTTCTGTCCAGGTGTTTCAGCCCGGGTGTTTCAGTCCGGGTGTTTCAGCCCAGGTGTTTCAGTCCGGGTGTTTCAGTCCGGGTGTTTTAGTCCGGGTGTTTCTGTCCGGGTGTTTCTGTCAGGGTGTTTCTGTCAGGGTGTTTCAGTCCAGGTGTTTCTGTCAGCAGCTCCTCTTCTCCTGTAGAAACATCTCAGCAACATGTTTCCAGTATTTCACTGGTCCTTTGTTTCATTATTTAAACTGTTTATCTGCGTTTGTTTTTCTGTTATTTGATTCGACTGTTGTTGGGGCTCTCACACACACACACACACACACACACACACACACACACACACACACACACACACACACACGTCTCTCTGAGCCCAAGTGTTTTGAATGTGAATGCAGCATAGCCTTGTCTTTCATTAGCATGCTAGGCTGTCGGTCTCCGTGCAGAGTCCTTGTGTGTCGGGGTAAAAGCAGCTCTCCTGTCGTCCTCACACACACACACACACACACACACACTTCCAGCAGAGGTGTAAACACATCTTACCTGCCCACCAGAAAATCTCTCCGCTGTTTGGCAATATTTATTGCAAAAGGCAAAAATGGGGGCTTATTTAAAGCCAAAGATGGCCTCATCTCCACGTTGCCATGGCAACAAAATGTCCGAAAGCCGTCTCTTGAGGGTCTGGGGGGGGGGGGGGGGGGGGGTAGCAACAGAGGTCTGCTGTCTCTGATTGGTTGTGATGGACATCTCTATTACATCTCCATCCCTCCAAAATAAAACCACAATCAGACAGAACAGCTCATCAGGGCTGAAGAATCCCGAACCTGCTGCTCGATGGAGCCGCAATTAACTGTCAGCGCTGCTTCATACCCCGCCGTCTGTCGTGGTGAGAGCTGCCACGAGGGGACAGAGCTGGGACAGCACCAAAAAGATAAAGATGAAGTACACGGCAGCAGTTTGTCCAAAACAGTCTGAAAAATGTTGTTTTGTTAAAGCAGCGTGAAAAAAGGAAATGATGTAAGAAATGAAGTGTGTTCAGACCAGGAGCTCCAAACACAGAGAAAACAGACAGCAGCAGGATTCAGTTTGTGATGGAAACAGGACGTCTGACAGAAAGGTGATGAGCTGCAGATGTCGTCTGAGGTTGTGTTCAGCTCAAAGCTCCATCAAACAGGAAGGTTGATTTTCCTGGAATCAATAAAAATATGATCAGCCGACAGAGATGAGCAGAAACTGTGACTCACAGGATTTATTCATTTATTTCACCATTTAACCAGAAAAACCTCCAGATTAAAAATCTCTCTTTCAAGAGTGTCCTGGCCGAGACGGAAAAGATTTAATCATTGTGGCTGTTTCAACATGACGACCGCAGACAACCACACCGTTTGACCCAGAGGGACAGAGGGACAGGACACATGTAGTGAGAGAGGGACAGGACACATGGACAGAGGGACAGGACACATGGACAGAGGGACAGGACACATGTAGTGAGAGAGGGACAGGACACATGGACAGAGGGACAGGACACATGTAGTGAGAGAGGGACAGGACACATGGACAGAGGGACAGGACACGTGGACAGAGGGACAGGACACATGTAGTGAGAGAGGAAACAAGTGGGACTTGATTCTCAAGTTAAATTAAATGTCGGCGTGAGCTGTGGCCTGCTGAGGTCTAACTTCACAGACTCTGGATGGCGTCAGGCAGCATCAGAGCTCGTCTGTAGGTGTTGGAACAAACGAGGATCAATAAAGTCTGACATTATGTGATTAACCCTTCACACTGTAGGCAGAGCGTCTGCAGCTTTGAGGCTCTGAACAGCAGCTTCCAGCAGTGAGTTTTCCTCCATCGTACCTCTTAACGTTGACCTGCGCCCACGCCGCCCTGGATAGATGTGATGCCTTGTTACTATCAGAATCAGAATCAGAATCAGAAATACTTTATTGATCCCCAAGGGGAAATTGTTTTTGTTACAGGTGCTCCTTACAAGTGTAGAAAGAAGAAGATATAGTGCAAACAGAAGTAAAAATATAAGAAATATAAGAAGATAATTTACAAAATATATATGTAGAGACCACACAACATGATTTACAATATATACAGGAACCTTATATACAGACCGAACAATACAGTCAGTTATGGCACGGATTATTTAAAAATAAATGTGTAATAATTTATTATGAGTTGGTGACAGTGGTGAAACAGTCCAAGGGCAACTCAGAGGGAGGAGTTGTACAGTTTGATGGCCACAGGCAGGAATGATTTCCTGTGGCGCTCAGTGGTGCATTTTGGTGGTATGAGTCTCCCACTGAAAGAACTCTTGTGTCCAACCAGCACATGGTGGAGTGGGTGTGAGACATTGTCCAAGATAGTTCGCAGCTTAGACAGCATCCTCCTCTCTGACACCACCACCAGAGAGTCACACGCCATTCCCACAACATCACTGGCCTTGTGGATCAGTTTGTTGAGTCTGTTGGCGTCCGCCACCCTCAGCCTGCTGCCCCAGCATACAACAGCATAGAGGATAGCACTGGCCACCACAGACTCATAAAAAATCCTGAGCATAGTCCGGCAGATGTTGAAGGACCTCAGTCGCCTCAGAAAATAGAGACGGCTCTGGCCCTTCCTGTAGAGGGCGTCAGTGTTCTTAGACCAGTCCAGTTTATTGTCAGTGTGGACCCCCAGGTACTTATAGTCCTCCACAATGTCCACACTGACCCCATGGATGGAGATCGGGGTCACCGGTGTCTTGGTTCTCTTCAAATCCACCACCAGTTCCTTTGTCTTTGCCACGTTGAGCTGCAGATGGTACTGCTCACACCATGTGACAAAGTTATCCACAGCAGCCCTGTACTCATCCTCATCACCCTTGCTGATACATCCAACTATGGCAGAGTCATCAGAAAACTTCTGAAGATGGCAGGTCTCAGTGCAATAGCTGAAGTCCGTGGTGTACAGGGTGAAGAGGAAGGGAGAGAGGACAGTCCCCTGCGGGGCCCCGGTATTGCTGACCACTCTGTCTGACACACAGTGTTGCAAGCGCACGTACTGTGGTCTACCAGTCAAGTAGTCCACAATCCAGGACACCAGAGAGGCATCTACCTGCATAGCTGTCAGCTTGTCACCCGGTAGAGCTGGACGGATGGTGTTGAACGCACTGGCGAAGTCAAAAAACATGACTCTCACAGTGCTCGCCGGCTTGTCCAGTTGGGCGTAGACGCGGTTGCGCAGGTAGATGATGGCGTCCTCCACTCCAAGTCGGGGCTGGTAGGCGAACTGGAGGGGGTCCAAGAGTGGCTGGACCATGGGCCGGAGCTGCTCCAGGACAAGTCTCTCCAGGGTCTTCATGATGTGGGAGGTCAATGCCACGGGTCTGTAGTCCTTGGAGCCACTGGGACGCGGCGTCTTTGGCACAGGAACGAGGCAGGATGTCTTCCACAGCATGGGGACCCTCCGGAGACTCATGCTCATGTTGAAGACATGCTGAAGTACTCCACATAGCTGGGGGGCACAGGCTTTGAGCACCCTGGGGCTGACACCATCAGGGCCTGCAGCCTTGCTTGAGTGGAGTCTCATCAGCTGTCTCCTCACATGATCGGTGGTGAAGCACATTGTGGAGGTGTCAGGCGGAGGAGCGGTGTAGTCTTCATGATGAGGAGTGTGGTCAGTCTGGCTACTGGGGGAGGAGGTGTGAGAGGGGCTCACACTGGAGGGTAGAGGGGTGTAAGCAGGAGGGGTGGGGGAAGGTGGAGTGGCTATGCTGATTCTGTTGCTCTTACGTAGAACGTCCTCGTCCTCTGTGACTTTACAGTCCTCTTTCTCGTAGTGTAACTGACAACTTTATCGTCTGAAGAATGTTTGGCTTAATTTCTGATTATAAAATCCGTACAGTTCATACAGCGCCCGTTGCAACATCCCGTGGCCCCTGAATAGCTTCCTAAAATCCTTCTGCTCTCGAGCAGCTTTTCAATGAGCTCACAATGAATCTTATTTGCTGCGACGGCACAAACGGCGGCGTGAGGGCTCATTTTTAGTCAGTGCAGGCGCTGCCATAATGAGCCTGAGCATTATTCACTGCTCCACATGCTCGTGTGAATCACAGGGCTCCATTCCTCCGCCATTCCTGTTTATGCAAATGCAAACTATTTTCATTATCTCTGCAATAAGACATTTAATAGGCACTCTGCTCCCGGCCTGCTGAAGAGTGGCTATAATTAGAGTCAGTCAGGCGCTGGGGGGGGCAAAACGTCACCGCTCATTTCAATGTGGACAAGTGTCGAACAAGCCGTGATGTGACTTCTGTGGAGTGATCAGGAAACGCTGCTGCGTGTGGGCTGGATAATAAGACAGGCTTTATTCAGGCAGTGTGGGAGAATTAACCCTTTGTGACTGTGATGTAACAATACGTAGTAACACAGACTGTGAATGTCACCCTGCTGGAGTTTATCCAGCTCTATACTGAAGACACTTTTAAAATGTTGTGTTTTAATGTCGTCTGACTCACCACATGTAGACTGTGGTTATAAACTCACCATCGTCCCGTTATTAAGGCCGGCTTTCTCCCTTTCATCTGATATCTGCATGTTAATGTTTCCAATCTCCTTCACTACAGGAAACATCAACCTCTAAGCCCCCGCCTGCACGCTGAAGATGTCAGGTTCAGATAAAGATTTGTTTCGTGCAGTAAGACATGTCTGCTTTGTTGTTTCAGTGAATCATTGTAAAGATCTACAACAAATAAAACAACTTGTGAACGTAGCTCAGAAAAACTCAGAAAAACTGTTTTCGTCCGTCATCGTCTCCCGATGTCGATCTGTCTTTTACCTCTGGCGGCAGCAGCAGCTGTAGTGACATCTGACTTCACCAAAGTCTGAATAACATCCGCTTTGTTTTATTGTTGTTCAAATGTTCTGCTGCTCGCTCAGCCAGCGCATCATCAGAGGATTTAACGGGTCCGTCGGAGGCTCTGTATCAGATGTCTGTCTTCAGTCAAAGTTTAATCACACAGTCCACATGAGTCTGTCACTGGTTTGTGTTGCCTCCCTATTCCAAGGACCGTGTCCTTCCTTCAGAGAATTTTGAAGGATGCATGTGTGGGCATGAAGTACCCACAATTCTTTGTACACGACTTACTGGAATTGAGGGCGGGGCCTCTTCAGTGATGCACACCTGCATACTCGCATGTTCCAAAGTGTGTTCACCAGATGTTAGGAAGGATTCTTTCCTACCAAGGAAGCATCCTGACTGAATGAGACATTTCTGTAGCACCGACGCAGCGCCGTGGAGATACGTCTGGACTAGTGTTAATAGAAATCTTAGAAACCTGAGAGCTGCAGTGGTCCGAGTCTCAGACCTGGACTCAGACGTAGTGTTTTGTGATGCACACGGCCTTAAACCTTAAAAAACTGAGACATAACTTTATTTCAACAAGTGATCAGTAACAAGACGAGGGGAGTGTGCAGCCGTGCATGCAGCTTAGTGTCGCACAGTGCCACAGTGCTTTTAGCTAAATGCTAACATATCCACAATGCTAACAAGTTGAGTTATCTGTTTACCATCTGCATCATCTTTGTTTAGTGTGTGAGCATGCAGACATTAGGTAATTAGCTGTGTACAGGAAGTACAGCTGAGAGCTGGACGTCGTTAGTTTTACATACCCTGATGATGACGCTGCATGAGTCACAGAGGATATTACGACTCGTCCTGAAGGTGAACGTGACTTCCTGCAGCACATTTCATGGTGATCTGTCCCAACAGTTTCCAGACATTTAATTCAGCCGCCGTAGCAGCAGCATGTTACACTGCATCCGTCTTTACGTCGTCTGTCGTTCAGAGGATGTCAGAAAACACATTTGTTCACCTTGAAAAGTGATGATTGAGTCCAGAGTTTGTAAAATGAGATTCAGCAGGAGGAAGCTGGTTTAAACAAACTGAATGTGACAGAAAATGATGTCTTGCAGATATGTTGAAATTAATTTGAAGCCCTGAGAGACAGTAACTCTGTGAAGCTGCGAGAGGCGCAGTCAGTAAACACGATGGGAAAACACTGCAGCCTTGATATTTAGAATTTTACAGATATTTTTTCTGCAGCAGCCGTGAGGTGGAAATTGAATTGTTAACATATTTCATTGAAAGTAATGAGCACTGCTTGTTCCAGCTTGTTCAGCCATCGCAGGCTGAGAGGTTATTAATAATGAACACGTTCAGTTTGGGAACGCTGGAGGGAAAAATTTTATCAGAATATTCAATCTGACGTTTTTAAGTTTTATTTCAAACTCTGCTAACTTGGTTTTTTGACGGGTTAGGGTAAGCAGAATCATTTCCTGTTTCTAACGAGCAGTAAGTTGCGTGACTTATGTGAGTGTGCATCTGCCGTCACACAGCACCAAGACTCACTGTGTCACCATGTGATGTCACCATGTGATGTCACTGTTTAGATGTGTTGGAGCTGCAGCAGCAGCAGTGTGAAGGTTTCACCTCTGTATCACAGAGACTCCATCAGTGCTGGTCACTGCAGGCCGAGTGGGTTTATAACGCTTTGACTTCGACTGATGGCGAGTTCAGAGATCAGAGGGGCGGGATCATCTGTCCCGACCATCGTCAGTACTCAGAGGAACAGGACGGTATGAGTTACCATCCATCTGTTGATCTGAGAGTCAAAACTAAATATGTGCAGTCAGTCTGTGACACCACAGACAGACGTGTCATGTTTTCAACGTGTGTTTTTTTAACATATAGAATCTGAGATTTAACTTTCAGTCACAGCTTTTTTATTTTGTGTTTATCAGGACGCGTTTAAATCAAATCAAATAAACAATGATGCACTGAATGGAAACCAGACGACGGGCAGCTGAAGTGTTTGACGATAAATCTTAAATCAACCTTTAGTTACTGATTGACCTTCACACACACACACACACACACACACACACACACACACACACACTCACCTGTACACTCACAAACAGGTGAACTACAGGAAATTAAACCAGGAGTGTAAGTCCCAGTTTACAGGTCATTAAACTACATGATGTCATTATGATGTCATTAAATTAAAAGTTAACTACTGAAACTACAGTTTTAGGGCCATAAACAGAGGGAGCCATGTTGATGACAGTATTGATTATTGATTATCAGATGTTCAGAGAAGATGTTGACTCTAACTACCTGAGTCGTCCTGCTCGGTGAAATAATGTCTCACCTGGACTCAGCAGCTCTCCGTCAGTAGTTGCGTTCTTTATCTTTCTATTTCCACGCTGGAGAGGGCCGTGCCAGGTTTCAGGTCATCTGTCCGTCCGTCCATCCCCTTCAGCTTCAGACCTCGTCTCTGTGTGTCCTGTAATCTTTTCTTAATTTAACACATCAGAGTTTCTTCTTCGCCACAGACACGAGCGCCGCTGTGCCGTCTGAATGTGACTGATGTACGTGTGACCGTTGACACGGCTGAAAGAGAAACGACTTGTTTGTGACTCACATTTGATCTGTTCAGTGCTTCATCAGAGTCTGACTATGAACACATGAATGTCTCAGTCTAGAGTCAGTGTTTGGTTTGTCCCCTCTGGGCTACTGTAGAAACATGGCGGTGCAACATGGTGATCTCTGTAGACGAGGACCTGCTCCCTGTGGAGATATAAACGTCTCAGGATCAGATTATAATCTGATACCTCGGAGCTTTAAACACTTTGTTGGTCAGTAATTTATCACAGTTTCATAAATGTTCGTGTGCAGAGCGTCCGTGTGTGTGTGTGTGTGTGTGGGCTGCAGCAGCAGTGATGTCACTGATGTCAGTGATGTCACTGATACTAGTATCTGCCTCTGTTATCACCTCACCCAGTCCGCTGCTCTGGGGGAGCTGTGATGTAATGAGCAAAGTGATGGTCCTGGGGCACGGAGGTCAAACACCGGGCTGTAGCTGGGGGGGGGGGGCTGTGAGTCAGAGGGAGCTGCTGCTGTACGTCGTCCTCTTCATCCTGTCGTATGTGGAGGAGGAAGATCACATGACCTCGACCCTCCTGAACTCTGACAGCTCGTCACAGTTTGTGAACGCTTCGCCGTCGCTGATGTCAGACCAGCGTTATCGTCCTGACACTCAGCTGATTCATCATCGTCCTCCTTATACAGAGGTTCTGGTGCCGACGGGCTCAGATGTGTTTCACCTCCTAACCTGACCAAACCTCCACAGACCCCTCTCCTCCGTCAGTACATCAAACAGCAGGGCAGCGCTCTCAGCCTGAGTGGGAGGGAGCAGCGCAGCGTTTGCGATGTTTGCTGAGTGTGTGGGAGGAGGTGCTGCTGGGAGGGGGTGCTGCTGGGAGGAGTTGCTGCTGGGAGGAGGTGCTGGGTGGCTGTGAAACCTGAACAGCAACATGGAGCTGAACCAAATGTGTCACTGCCTCACACTCACTGAGCCACAGAGGAATTCACTGTCAGTGGCGGCGTGCGAGGAATTCAGCACAGCGGCCGAGTGTGTGTGTGTGTGTGTGTGTGTGTGTGTGTGTGTGTGTTTGGGGGTGGGTGTGTGTGTGTGTGTGTGTGTGTGTGTGTGTGTGTGAGTGTGTGTGTGTGTGTGAGTGTTTGTGTGTGTGTGAGTGTGTGTAGTGGTCAGATTGTGTTCATCTCTCTGCCTCCTGGCCAGTTATAGGACTGAGCGAGCACGCCGGCGCTCCCACCTCCCACAGACAGGAAGAGCGTTCGCCCACGTTCACACTCACTCACGCTCGGAGGGAAGATAAACAGTGAAGCTGCAGCAAGCGGACGCAGGTAAACAAAAATAAACAACAGTCTGTTTTCTTTATGCCGAGGGAACTTCCTGTTTCATTTGTGCGGTGACAGAACAAGGTGGACGGTGACTCTCGTGTTACAGCAGCTGGACTGATCTGTCTCCACCGATGGACACAAAGTGTGTCACATGTGTCCTGTATGATCTTAGCATGTTAATAACCAGAGGAAGCTGTGTCTCGGTCAGGACGGCGAGTGCTTCAGAAACCACAGAAACGCCAAACAAAGGACACGTGAGACGATTCTCAGGTCACGCTGAAAATACTCTGATTTGGTGTTGAGTTAAACACGTCATGTAAATAACATAATAATGACGAGCGTCTCACACAGTCACGTGTTAATGTCTGTCCCGCAGACAGGACACATATGTCTTGCTGTGAAACTCTCTGTGATTGGTTTGAACCCCAGAATACAGGAAGTATCGCTGCAGCTGCTTCGTTTAACAAACAAACTCTAGATGTTGATGTTCTCTAATGCGTGTCTTATCTGACACGCCTGCTGTGATCTGATGTCGTCCTCACTGTTATTATGGTCTGTCTCAGCTCGGGCTCAGGTGTAGTTTAATCTCAGTGTGACTTCCTGGTTAAATTAAGGTTCTATAAAGGTTCTATAAAGGTTTTATAGAAGTTAAATTAAGGTTCTATAAACGCAGTATACTTAGGAGAGAACAAATCAGATGTAAAGAGTAAAGAGACAAGCGTCTGCGTCTCAAAACAAAACATTTGTTAATGAATAAATAATGAATAAAACACAACAGCAACTGCAGCACGACGCACGCTCGCTCTGCACGCTCACTCCATACGCTCACTCTGCACGCTCGCTCTGCACGCTCGCTCCATATGCTCACTCTACACGCTCAATCTCCACGCTCACTCCATACGCTCACTCTGCACGCTCGCTCTGCACACTCACTCCATACACTCACGCTCAATCTGCACACTCAATCTGCACGCTCACTCCATACACTCACTCTGCATGCCGCCACAAATCAACTTTCTAAATTACAGTCTTTACAAAGAGCTCGTTTTATCAGAGAGCAGCTCGTCGCCAGTGTCGGCTCATTGTGACGAGTCGAGTCGAGATGAGTCGTTTGGTTTCTTGTTGTAATTTTTTCCAGTTAATGTTTGTTGTGACTCGTCAGCTGTTGAGACGTGAACGTACAGTAACGTTTTAATTTACTGTAACACACACACACAAACAAACACACACACACACACACACACACACACACAGACAAACATACACATACACACAAACAAACACACACACAGACACAGACACACACACACACTCTGTTAAACGTGTCGATGACCTTGCAGTCCTGCAGACCCCCCCCCCGCACTTCAAACACTTCATCTGAAAGAGTCTTTAAATAGACGTGACCTTTGACTGAGGCTCCGCCCACTCCTCTCCAAATCTCTGAAGACACACATCTGTTACAACACGGGCCGGAGAAAGGGAGGCTGCCGTCGGTCAGATTTAAGAGACACAGAGACATCAGTCAGAGGGGGCGTGGCTTCACGGTCACAGTGGCACATCGATCAGTCCAGCATCAACACAGAAATGTCAACGTGTCGTGTGTTTGTTTGTTAACGTCAGCACGGACTGAGTCGGCGCGTCATCACTGACCACAGAACCAGAGCATCACTCACAAACCTCCATCTGTATGTCCCCCTGAACATCCCCCTGAATGTCCCTCTGAACGTCCCCCTGAACGTCCCTCTGAACGTCCCTCTGAACGTCTTCTAGTTGTTGTTTTGTCGCCCAGCAGTTTTACAGACCAGGTGTATTTGTTTTTTTCTCCTCCAGAGACAGTCGTCTTCCTCATGAAGGTAATCAGGTTATCATCAGGCTGTTGGACCGATCGGTGACAGCCAATCAGGTTATCACTAGGCCGTTGGACCGATCGGTGACAGCCAATCAGGTTATCACTAGGCCGTTGGACCGATCAGTGACAGCTAATGAGGTTATCACTAGGCCATTGGACCGATCAGTGACAGCCAATCAGGACTCAGTATGAGCTGGTGACAGATTAGAATCCCTCACTGACAGTTTGATGCGTGAACATAAAAACATTGGCACAGTTTCACACTCAGGAGATGTTAAGACAAGCCGTCTGTTTCTGGCTGGAGGACAAACAGGAAGTTGAACTCTAACCAGATGTAGTTTGGTCATTGATCTGTGAGTATCGATCATTTTTATTATTAATATCGTCTGTTGATAATTTAAAAACAAGCCACTGTCGTTCAGATGAGTCCGTTGTAGAAACACTCGAAGAATCATTTCAGCAGCATTACTTGTTTTCCAGTAACTTGGCTCAAGGACAAACTGGCGTGAAGCGACTGGAGTTCCTGGAGAGACTCAGTGACACGCAGGTCATGTGACGCAGCAGCTGCAGCGTGTGTGCTGAACGCCGGGGACAGAGATCATGTGTGTTTGCATGAGAGGCGGGATGTGTTGTGTGAGGGCTGTCATGGCATTGACATAACCTCGGAGGTTTACCAGCCGTCCTTCATAAATGCTGTGGATATCGACGGGGTCAGTAGAGTCAGCGGCGCAGAGCTCCCCAGCTGACAGCGGAGGAAGGGTCACTTTAATTACTTCATGTCACAGATGCCTCAGAGGAAGAAACAGAGTCTTCTTCAGCTGCAGGGCGTCTGTCTGATGGACGCAGATCAACAGAAGACCAACAAATGACAGAATTACTGAACTGTGGTCTTTGAATCTTTTTATGATTCATGTCAGTGGAACATTTTGATTTGTTTCTGTTTGGTTCAGAGTTATAGGTTCTTTAGATCAGAAGAAGACAGGGACAGGTGTCCCTTTGTCTCATCCGTCCACCCTCACCTGTAACAGGTGGACAGGTGTCCCTTTGTCTCATTGTGTCCAGGAAGTGTGCACAGGACATGCTTCCAAAAAGCATCAGTGTTTCAATGTTCCTTTTTGACACAGAACCCAAACACTGTATCAGGTCTCGTCATGAGACATGTCCCACAGTCCGTCCACACATGCTGTGACTGCTCTGACTCAACCCGTCTATTTTTTTTTTGAACATATATTTATTGATTTTTGTAATACAGTAACATTCAACATCTACACTTATAACACCTAAACAAATGGCAGTATGAAAAAAAACATTTGTATACATTTGTACACATAAATAATAATAATTAATTAATTCAGAAGAGGGAAAAAAAGAAAAAAAAATAGACCATATAAATATTAAACAGAGTACTGTTTGATGTAGATGTACCATGGAGATATTAAAGATACATTTGTGTAGACAGGCATATTGTTCTACATTTAATAATGATAAAGGAAAGGAAAAAAAAAACTTTTCAAGTGTCTGTGACATCCTGCACTCCTGAGAACCAATGAGGTATTATTCCATTGTCCTATTCTTCCACTGTCCCCTCTATGTCTCCAACCTTTAAAAGTTCCAAAAACATCTTCCAAATTTCATAAAATTCAGTAGCCTTCTCTGTGATAATACAGGTCAGTTTCTCAAGAGCAAGGGCTGAAGTTAAGTTGTTTAGCCAGTGAGTAAAAGAGGGGCAACCAACATTTTTCCAGCATAATGCAATAGAACTTTTGGCCTGTAGTAAACATAGGTCGACCATTTTTCTTTCTTTACAAGATAGAACACAGTTATCTGGATAGATGCCTAAAATGCATAGTTTAGGGCATAAAGGTACAGGGGATGCCATGATTTGAGAGATATACTTTAAAACAGAGTTCCAGAATTTTTGGATCTCTTCACAATTCCACAAACAGTGATATAGAGTACCTTGATGTTTGTTACATTTATAACATAAATCAGGTATGTTAGGGTCAAATTTATTTAACTTTACAGGAGAGATATATGTACGCATTATCCAGTTAAATTGTATCATTCTTAATCGGGTGTTGATAGTTTGAGTGTGTATTTTTAAACATATTTTAGTCCATTCACTGCTTGTTATATCTTTTTGTAAGTCTCGTATCCACTCCTGTCTCTTACTGTCAGAGTTTTCTTTATGATTTTCAGCTATCATATTATAGAACCTAGAAATCAGTCTTTTGCCAAAACAGTCTTTTGTAACATGGGTTTCTAGAATGGAAAGTGGAGGTTGTTGAACTGAATTGTTTAAGTTTGCCAGGATAAAACTTCTAAGTTGTAAATACTTAAAAAAATGTTTTTGCGGAATATCATACTTTGCCTTTAACTCGTTAAACGACATTAGAGTATAATCCCTGTATACATCTTGAAGTTTTACTATACCTTTATTCAGCCATGCTTTAAAACCCATATCATTTTTTACTGGAGCAAAGCGAACATTACCCCAAATGGGGGAAAAACAGGATAGCCCTGGGGAGTCACCTAACAGTTTCTGAACTGCGTTCCAAACAACAATGGTGTTTTTAATGAAAGGATTAGTGGTGCTCTTATTTAAAGTTTTAAAGGAAGCGGAAAATAGATAGTTATCCAGTGCTAATCCTTTTGAGCTAAGCTTTTCAACCTCTAGCAAGGGCAAGTGAACATCTTCAGAAAACCAAAACATTGTGGCCCTAAGTTGCGCAGCCCAATAGTACCACTCTAGGTTTAGTAGTTGCAGCCCTCCTCTATCGTAAGGCAAATATAATAGAGACAGTCTAAGTCTTGGCTTCCTATTATTCCATATGAAATTAGAAAAAAGCCCTCTGGTCCTCAGAAAGAATGAGGGAGGAGGGGCCAGTGGAATAGACTGGAAAAAATTTAGGTAGTACAGACATCTTTATAATGTTTATCTTTCCTAGGATAGAAAAAGGCAGTGTTGTCCATCTAGTAATTTCTTCTGACACCTCCGCTAACAAGGGATCATAGTTGGCTGAGCTAATATTGTTCATTTTTGGGGTTATTTTGATGCCCAAGTATTTGAATCCCTCAGTGGCATTCACAAACGCGTGCGGTACAGGGGGGTTCTTCCTCTCCTTAGCATTCAAGAACATGATAGATGCTTTTTCTCTGTTCACTTTGAATCCCGAAAAGGTACCAAATTCACCAAAAAGCTCTAATAGAGAAGGAATCAATTTTGTAAAATGTGATAGAAACACAATAGTATCATCAGCATACATTGCTGTATTATGTTCTATGCTTCCTGTCATAATACCATGAATTGAGGGGTGTGATCTAATGGCTATAGCTAATGGTTCCATGGCTATTACAAAAAGAAGAGGTGAAATTGGTGATCCTTGACTAGTGCCGCGAAATAGTTCAAAAGGTTTGGAGGTGAGATTATTAGTAGACACCATTGCAGAAGAATCAACAAGTAAGATTTCGATTCATTTACAAAATCTATCACCAAATCCAAATCGCTTAAGTACCCCCAGGAGATAAGGCCATTCGACACAATCGAATGCCTTTTTTGCGTCGACTGAAAGTATTGCGGTGTCTGGGGATTCTTCACATTCATGAATTATATTAAGAACTCTCCTTGCATTGTGGGACCCCTGGCGATTTTGCACAAATCCGTTTTGGTCTATATGTATTATGGCTGGCATAACCTTTTCTAATCTCATAGCGAGAGCCTTAGCTATTATCTTAGCATCAGAATTTAACAGTGATATGGGTCTGTAAGATCCCCGTTCAGATGGTGTTTTGCCTGGTTTTAGAATGAGAGTGATTAGTGCACTTCGTAATGACGTGGGCAGACAACCTGCTTTAAAGGATTCCAAATAAACCTCCAATAGTTGGGCTATCAATTTTGTTTTAAATAGTTTGTATATATCTATTGGAAGTCCATCTGGACCTGAAAACTTACCTTCTCTCATGTTTGTAATGGCATTGGAGATATCATTCTAGTTCAGTTTTTGAATCTTCAGAGATGCAGGGAATGATCAATCCATCTAAGAAACTGTTTTGGTTAACCAAATTCGACGGGCTGTCTGAGCTGTAGAGGGTTTTATAATATGATACAAATGTGTTATTAATTTCTGTAGGATCTGTTAATAATTCTCCTTGTTCATTCCTAATTGAGTTAATCGCTCTCTGAGATTCAAGCTTTTTTATCTGCCACGCCAGTAATTTACCGGGTTTCTCGCCCTGGTCATAAAAGGTTTGTTTCATACTTATTAGACCCTCTTCAGCTTTAAGCAAAGAAAGCTCCTCATAATTTGCTTTAAGGGTCATCAATTCCTGTTTCTTTTGTGGCGAATCATCTATGATAACTTCCCTTTCTAAATCTTTAATTTTATCATTTAGTTCACTTGTTGTCTGTTTGAATTTATTAACTTTAGAGCTGGTGAAGCTTATCATCTGCCCTCTAATATACGCTTTAAAAGCGTCCCATCTAATGGCTGCATTTATTTGGTTCGTATTTAATGAGAAGTAGTGGTCAATGTGCTTGCCTATAAATTTTAAAAAGTCTGAATCCTGTAACCACTTTGGGTGTAATCGCCAAGTAGTCAAATGCCTGTTCGCTTGTTCAATTTTGTAACATAATGAGGTTGGAGCATGATCTGACAAAACAATGCTATCATATATACTATTAGTTATATTGGGTAGGAGAGATGCAGAAATTAAGAAGTATTCTATTCTGGAGTGAGTTTTAAATACTGCAGAGTAGCATGAAAATTCCCTTTTGCCGGGGTTTTGCATCCTCCAGGGGTCACATAGCTTCAGATCTTTCATATATTGTTGAATTTTTTTCCTTGTCTGAGAGTCGGAAGTATCCGTCTCAGACGAGCGATCAAGCTTCGGGTCTAGGGCGCAATTTAAGTCACCAGCCAGTATAATTTTACCAGGCAAGCTGGCCAGCAATAGAAATAAATTCTCAAAAAATGATGGATTATCATCGTTGGGGCCATATACGTTGACTAAATTAATATTTTCTCTCAAGAGTGTTCCTTGGACCACCAGGAATCTACCAGCTTTATCATGAATGGAGTTGTTTACTTGAAAAGGCACTGTATTATGAATTAATACCATAACTCCTCTCGAATGAGAGGGGAAACAGGAAGCTAGCACTTTCCCTGGCCATCTCCTTCGTATTTTTATCAAGTCCTCATTGAGTAAATGGGTTTCCTGAATAAACACTATTGAGGAATTGAGCTGTTTGAGCCTGGTAATTACTTGTTTTAATTTAGTTAATTTTACCATCCCTCTAACGTTCCAAGAAGTGAATTTAATATCTTTAATTCCAGTCATCAAGTCCTAATAATAAACTAGCTTGTACAGCATATTATCATTCTTTAGTTGTAGGTGAACTTGTTCAGTATGTGTAGTATCGGGAGTGCACAAGCAGAAAGCAAACTGTGAAAGATACAGAAGAGAGAGAGAAAAAACCAAAACCAAAAACAAAAAACTCCAAAACTGCCAAAAACAGAACCCCTGAGCTGTCAAACTGAACAGGGCATCCCTCCCCCTGACCTTGGGGTGCAGTTAAGTGCACACACTGATCCAATGTGAACAAGGGAGCAGCTAGACTAACCCAAGCTGTCAGTATAACAGAACTAGCGAGACTGTTGTGTCTCCTGGCAAAAAAGTGTAATCTACACTAACAGAAAAGGAAAATGTACACCATTGACATTTTGTATCCTGGCTGTGTTTTAGGAACGCTAACAGTAGGTGAATAGACCTCTAATGGACACGTTAAAGTCCACTTAAAAAGATGGCCTGGTGGTTTCTATAAAAAGTAAATAAATAAATGAAGGAGCCACCAGATTAGGAAGAGTAAAGGAATTACAGCGATAAAATAACAAAACAGAAACCCTCCGCATGAGAAGAAATGAGGGGGGAAAAAAAGCGAAAAAATGTTTTACAAGTATTTTGCTGGCCCTTAAGGCCAATATTATCAATCTGTTACAGGCGGATAAATGATACAGCAGATCATTTTAGTTATTACACAAGTCTTTTGCGGGCTTTAAGCCCTGGATGAATTTTTCAGCCTCAGCTGGGGTTTCAAATTCACATGTTTGTCCATCAGACGTCACTCGTAGTTTAGCTGGGTAGATTATTCCGTATCGAATGTCCATTGATATCAGTTGTTGTTTCACCCGGTCGAATCCCTTCCTTCGCCGGTGGAGCTCCGTGGAAAGATCTGGGAAGAACATGATCTCTTGGCCGCTGCAAAACACCTTGCCCTTGGCCCTGGCTGCTCGCATCACTCGGACTTTATCCTGGAAGTTTAAAAACTTCAAGATGAGGACTCTCGGTCTTGTTGATCGGTTAGGTTGCGTGCGGCCGGGCAATCTGTGTGCTCTTTCAATGAGCAGTGGTCTCGGGAATGTCGCTGGTCCCAGCGCTTTGGGGAGCCATTTCTCCAGAAAAGCCACGGCATCGTTTCCCTCCATCTTCTCTGGCAAGTTGACTATCCGAAGGTTGGATCGACGTGAGCGGTTCTCGAGCTCATCAAGTTTGTTTGTGAGGAGTGTCACTTGCTTACCGAGCGTATCAGACTTGGTTTTCTCTGAGATAACTGTGTCCTCCACGTTGCTAATGCGCACTTCTGCTTCATTCAAGCGTGTCGAAAAGTCCTGCACTTCTTTCTTAACATCTTGAATTGCTACCAGGACCTCGTTGATCTTTGAGGAGAAATCATTTCTTATAATGTCGAGTACGCAGATATTACTTATCCTTTGTTGTGTAGTTTAGGGAGAATTTGCAGGATTTTTACAGAAATATCGCCAGGAGCTCACAAAAAAAACGTGTGCTTAGTTCAGCGCCATAACCACGCCCGACTCAAACAGTCTATAATCCGGAGCCATGAGCGCCGCCCTGCAGGTGAACGCACACCTGTCATGTGAGGCTGTGTGCACAGAGTCAGCGTGAGGAAGGCTAATGAAATCAGTGGGAGTTCAGCTGGTTATGTAAGTCTCTCAGGGCCGGAGAGCCAACACACAAAGTGTAGTGTCTCCGTCGTCCTCACAGATTAAAGTTTATGGGACAACAGAATATTTTTATAGCTGCTTTCAGCTGATGCTGTGTTTCAGGTACCTCTGAGCCACAGCAGAATGATGTGAGATGTGAAACGTGACAAACACGACCACGAGCCTTAAATTCAAAACCTTCAAACACTCATATTCTCCTCTGACGTCCAGGAGCCGGTTCAGATAGTGTCTGTTGGTGTACAGTTCATACACACTTCATGTCCACCTCTTATCAGAGATCTCACCCTGTGAAGGTGCTGCGACACACACACACACACATTTGTCTTCATGTGTTTGATGAAACCTGATTCATAAATTAGTCCTGATGATTAAACTCTAAGCTCCGCCCTGTGAAACAAACTCCTCCTCCTGTCAGCTGTGGAGCTACATGTTTATTTCTGTAGTAACACAAACAGCAACAAGTTTAATGAACCTGACGAGTGTTTCATAAAGATCAAACATTATCTTCATCACATTAAGTCACAGTTTGTTTCAGGTTGATGACGCGTGGCAGCTTCTTAATAACTGCTCATATAATTATATATTTGATACATTACATCACTGTGTTACATGTTTTATTAATAGTAGTAATAATAATGATAATAATTTGTTGAAGCTGCATTCATGGTTTTATTCAGTCACTTGGAGATGGACTCACAGCCAGCTGAAGGGTGTGAAATATTATGGTCTGGTACAGTCATTATAGTCACGGAGATGGACGGACACACGAAGGGTCGGACAGAGATAAATCAGCTTCCTGCTGCGTCTGTCCTGAAACGAAACAACGAACTGAACGACTCTAAAATGCTTCATAGAGGAAACCTGCAGATGTCAGCTCAGTTTGGGCTCAGACCATGTCTTCACATGTCGCATGTTACATATATATAATAATGGACGCAGTCGCCGTGATGTCACCAAGCGGTTCGTTGACCGTGACCATCTTGGATTTTTGGAGCCAGAAGTGACCTTATTTGGACAAGAGGGCGGAGCTAATATTAGCTGCTTTTAATCTGAGCATCTGACACAAAGACATGTCGTTAACCATGAATGTTTCGGACACAGTTTGTCTCTGTCTGTGAGAACAAGAGAATCCAGCGTGGAGCCGGAGAGATGTGAGGAACATTGTGAACATGTCTTTTATTATCTGTGTTAAAGGGCTGCTGTTTAAAGCTTTTAGCTCTGCTCTCAGTATTTTATCTCTCCGCTCAGGTCATCGTTTCCTCAGCTCCTCTGCACTGACACCACCACGTCTATTATATCTTTGCACCTCGCTGCATCATTAACAGCCTCTCAGGACGCTGACACGTCGTCCCCATTCTTCTTCTGTGAGCCGTCAGACGTGAATTTGTCAGTTTCCCATTCAGCAGCAGAGCGTCACACATCAGCTGATAGATAAACACGTCTTTGTGTTAATGTGTCTGATCAATATCTAAATTTACAGCTCGGCTCACTGAGAAGATTTAAGGTGTCCTCAGCGCTCATAAATACCTCGTCACCGTGTCATCATCCGCCAGAGAGATCAGAGTTAACGGGTTTAACATGTTCAACATTTCATAAGCTCTTTATGAATTCTGCGTGCAGCCGTTGGTTCTGACACATGTGTGTGAATGAAATACGGTTTTATTTTTCTATCATGTCATGAGTAACATGAGTATTAACCGGTGTGTATCATGTGTTGATTTATTGTCTGATGTCACAGCACAACATGTTTTTTCTTCACACTCAGATGTTGTAGATTGTCGCTGTTTTCTGGAGCAGTTTAGAAGAAGTGTCTGTTTAAAGTGGAATAAATTCACATCAACTTAATAAACCATGAATATAATAATTATGTTAATGGTGTACTAATCCTGTTTGCATCATTTCCTACTAATGTAATTTAAGTCCCTATTTATGTAACATTTTCCTGTCAGTGTAATTCAGATGTTTTAATGTAATCCATTAGGACCTCCTTCATACATATTCATGCCTTTTCAAAATGTATCAGCACAGCCAAATAATGTAGGTGGAGAGATTTCTGTTGATTTACATTTTTCTGTTTTCTTATAAAATAAATTAATTTGACATCAGCTCATCAGTCTCTGAAGAAAGAAAAACGTTTGGTTAAAAAAGGTCACAGTATGAACTGTGTTTTTACCTTTAACACGTCCTTAATCTTAATGTAACGTCCATGACATCACCTGCATCGACCCAGGTGTCTGTTTATCGTCGGCTGTCGGACTGTGGAGAGACTCTCGGTCGTAACTCACAGCTCTGTCAGGACAACCTGTTTTCTTACAACTGATTGATTGGATTTCCATCCTGTTCAGACCATCATTGATGCTTCGTGTTCAGTAGAAACAGAGAGTGTGTCGTCCTAAGGGATGTTACCTTCTGCAGTGCTGTGTGTTTTTGTCCTGTAACACACACACACACACACACACACTCCGGCAGCATGACGAACACCTCCTTCAGTCCTGCACTGCTCTCCTCCCTCGTGGATTCAGACCAAAGGCTCTCCGTGATCCTCGACACCTTTTCTGCGTTCCACTCTGTCGAGATTTTTTATTCATGTGTAAATGTGAGTGGAGTCCCCTGTGGGCCACCGTAGGTGATTCGTCAGGCCTTACATTAAACTCCATGCTGTGGATGTCTTTTTTTGATTGGTACCTGACGATCCACCACACGGCCTGCAGCAGCTGAGTGTCGACATTTAGGTCTTTGATTGACTGGTGTGTCAGCTGATTACACCCACGTCTGCTCCTTCTGGGCTTCACTGTCACTAACTCAAAAACACAAAATCCAGATCTGGAGAAAAATTCACAAACTCCTGAACCTGAGACAAAATATCTGGGATCCAACAGGATTACAGAAAGTCTTCTGGTGTGATGTTGGTGAATCTTGGTGGGAGGGTGAACCATTACATTTTGGAGCAGAATCATATTTTTTATTGTTAACGCTGTGTGATGGAGTATTTGGCCTTGGCGGAGGTCTGCCCTCCTCGTTTGTACTGGTTGTTGTGAAGGTGGCTGAGCTGACGGCAGGAAACATTAAGTGACATCAGTGTGAGCTGAGGAGACGGCAGCATGTTGAGATGTGACATGTTTCATGTGACACGTTGTGTCTGGTCGTCATGCTGTGAGCTAATAATGATGTTGTAAGTCCCTGTTATGGAGCTGCTGGTGTCGTGTCTCCAGGGAAACCTCGTCATCCTGTAGCGTTTGATCTTCTGTGATATCAGGCAGGAAGATGCTGTTTCTACTCATTGACTGTTGCTGGAGATGAGAGAAGGTTTCTGAACCTTTACACACAAGGTCTGTTTGCTCAGTGTGTTTCTCCTCGGTGTTGGTGACTGAAGCTCTGCAGCAGCGTTCGTCTCAGTTTTCTGTCACTGTAGTGATTCTGTGTAAAACTGTGCAGCACTGAAGCTGAATGTTTGTGAGGTCCTGTTGTCCCGACATATCCAGGTCCTTATGGTGTAAATACAAACGTTTAAAGAGAGTGTATTTATCAGATCAGCAGGGGAAGTGCTGAAAGTTTACCTGACCTTTTTTTGCAAACAAACCACACGGTGTCTTCACTACTGTTTATTTCTCTGACTAAAGGATCACGTGTTTCATTTGTAAAATGTCAGACAATAATGAAAACTGTCCATCACAGAGAGTTGATGTCTTCATATGACTTGTTTTTGTCCAGAACTCAAACACGGAGTGACCCTTGAGGAGCTCGGACCCAGAGTTGGACTGGAGACTAAATTCAGTCCTCACAGTTTTCGTGCAGACTGAATTCAGGCACGTTCACCTTAAACAGGATTCACAGGACAGGAACGCTCAAAGCCAACAGCACAATAACTAATAATGTGCAGAGAAATAAACCTTGAGAGGGTGATGCTCAGTGCAGTCCTGAATCTCCCTGAAGTTTCATATTGATTTAAAAATTATGTTATTGGATGTGCTGTGTGTGTACGATCAGAACTGCATCCAGCAGAGGTCAGTTATTCACAAAATAACAGACTGAAAACAGGATTTGTAGCACAGACACAGTCAGTTAAAACCACCTGAGTGGTTCAACAGTGGCTCAGGCAGCACTGCTGCTAACTGGCTAACTGTCACTACCTGAGCTAACTGAGCACTGTGGTGACATCACCTAGGAAGAGGTTGTCGTGCTGCTCATCCTCTTCTTTGACAGCCACTGTGTGCAACCTCTAACCGGGTGGGCTGTTCCAACATGACGTGGGCAACAGCAGCAGATCTTTGTCTTTCTTTTCCCCAACGTTGCTGCTGGCGAACCTGCAGCCAACATGGTGGGCCGGTCCATCCAGTGTTTAACACTCCGAACCTGTGCAGACCTCTGCCAGGCCAAATGACCTCTGTTTCTCACAATGTTAACTAAAGTGAAAACTAACCCGCCCTGTGGTCAGATCTGGTTTTGCTCCACGTTTCCATCAGGTGTCATGAAGATCAGGTTTTTCTGCGAACCTGCTGACAAACAAATAAACAGAGATCATTATTAAAGTTTCCAAATATTCCTGTTGAAGAGTGTCATCATGTCAGACCAGGACGAGGCAGCAGCGCACCTGTCGTCCTCTTTGTATTTCCTGTTTTAATTCTGTGATGTCACGTAACAACAGGAACCTACTGACTGTTTACTGACTTCAGATCAGATCTGTTCAAACTTCAGTGAAAACACCAGCATCACTGTCAGCTGTCTGCTCTCAGGGTTCAAGCTCCTGTTCACCTAATGCCTTTACATACACACACACACACACACACACACACACACACACACACTCATGTTGTTTATGCTGTCGGAGGCTTTCACACTCTGGCTGAGGCGTAGAATGACTGATGGAGGCCCCGGCCTGAACTGTGCAGTGTTTTGTGCTGAGCGTGTCACTTTGGTCACACAGGGCAGTTTGGGTGTGGTGGGTCGGGGGTGGGGGGGCGTCCTGCAGCCTCCCCTCACATTCTGCACAGTGCTGGGAACGTCAGGGACGAAGGCCCGTCAGCGTGGAGAGTGTGAACAGAGCCTGTGGGGAATGATCGGCTCGTGTCGCTGTGAACACAGCGTTAGCCTGACAGTATTTACAGAGCAGCGAGGTGTCTAATTCTGTCTCCTGTCTGTCTCCTCCCTCTGTCACTGCAGTCATAACCAGAAGACCACCACGTTTCGCCATCCTGTGACGGGACAGATTTCTCCAGAGAACATGGACTTCATCCTGCAGGAACAGTGAGTTATCGACTTTGTTTCTTCTGTCTCATAAAAACACAGAGATGATTTTCTGAAACATGTCAAATCTAAAACTGCCTGAAAAAGTCCTGTATGTTCACGAGTCACACTGTGAGCTGGTTTTATTTCCTCTGTCTGTCCTCTGTCTGTTTGAACTTAAAGGAAATCCTTTTCAGCTGCTGTAGTTACATCTGATGATTTGGTTTAATGTCACTTCTCATTGTCTGACCTTCAGTTTGACTTTGGAAACATCCTCACAGTCATCATGTACATATTCTCCTCCTGAGTTTATCAGGTTGTTTCTGGCAGGTTTGAAGTTCAGAGCTGTTTTAAGTGAAGATGTGGGTGTTTGATTTCACTGCATCTGAAATACAGAAGTGAAACTGTTGGATGTGTGAAGGGCACGCTGTCGCTGTCGGTGACGCTGCAGCAGGAGTCTATAAAATCTGATTCTTCCGTCAGAACTTTTAGTCTAATCTGTTTTTTAACTTTCAGGGAATTTGATGAGAAGATTGACTTCTTAATTAATATGTTAGCTTCGCTTAGCTTAGCATACAAACTGCAGATAGCAGGGGTAAAAACCTCATGGTGATTTAAAGACTGCAGGAAGTTACTGATCTCAGCCACGTTGCCCCAACCAATCATGTTTGAGTGGCAGGTAAACGGACTGTAAGGAGTGATTGCCTTGGCTGAAATGGAATTTCGTAACCCCTTGGCTGTCGTCAGACGTTTATTAAGTTTATGTTAGGCCTGAACTCGACTCGTAATTATGTCAGCTGAGTCAGATTTGGCTGTTCAAAATAAATATTCAATTATTTGTTTCTTTTTTTCTCCACGTAGAGTTTGAACAGCGTTCAGTCGCACGTTCAGGGCAGCAGTGGCGTTCACGTGATGTAGTAAACAAACCAAGTTAGCTCTCTGAGCTAATGTGTGCTAACTACGCTAACAACCGTCTGTGTCTGCAGCTGTCTCTCTCAGACTCACCCTGGGTCTGTGTCCAGCTAAATCTGGTGAATGAAATGTCCCCAGAAGTGCGCTGCAAACTGACTGACAAACACAAACAAACGACAAAATGTGACTCGTCCCATCACGTCTTGACTAGTGCACAGATATCTGAGTGATTTGATATTTTCATCATCAACAAAAAATGAGTGTATTTCCTAAAACGTTCCTCACATCCTGAACTGAAAAGTGTGTTGGTGTTCACAGTGTAATGATCTAATCTGTGAAGGAGGTAAAAATATTTGTATATTGCCCAGAATGTATTTCTGTGACTGAAACTAAAAAGACACATGAAAACAGTCCTGATACCTTTATAAGGTTTTAATGAGTTCTTTGAGTTCTTTCACACCTGCTCAGGAGACATTTCACCGTCTTTGTAAAGATTTCTGAACCCAACACTAGACGTTCACCACAATACAGACCATCTCTGTCTCACAATAGATAGCACACTCTTCTCTCCGGCTGCCCCACATTGTAAAGTAGGTCAATAAGACTGAGGAAATTTACATAAACACATCCTGCAGCTTGAATATAGAAACACACCTCGACTATAATCCAAAGACAAACAAGGAAAAAAAACACACTCTTCAGGAAGCTTTGCAGAGGGACTGGATTAGTTAGTGGTTGTGTGGTTTAGTCAGAGCCAAAAGAAAAATGACTCCCATCTTGCTGCAGGCGCTGTGAACCAGTTTGTGTGGAATAACTGCAGTGATATGTTTGACAGCATTCACATTGTTTTCAGTCCACTGACTGTAGCTCTGTAGACTCCAGCCCTGCTATTCAAATCCACCTGCACACACCCTCAGGAGGGAGAGCTGAGTCTGGATGTCAGCCTGCAGAATACATTCACCAAATAGCAGGAAACTTACAAAACAAAAACAGAAATGAATTTGTTCCTCTGCAGCAGTCTGGTGCTGCTGAACATTTGTCTTAGCTGCAGGCACGGGAGGATCAGAGTGATGAGAGAATATGAGTTTATATTTGACTCACAGTGTGACGTCAGGTCGAAGGGTCACAGCTGGACCTGCTGACGCTGATGACATCATTATAGATTTTGATAAGAGGCTGGCTTTCTATGATACAAACGTTATGTTTGATAAGTTGCTTTTAATACTTGCTTATAACCTTTTTATAACTGTTCATGTCTTTGGTTATAAATCAAACGCTCAGACAGAGAAGTCATGATGGATGCACATCAGAAACGTTATGTTTGCATGAATATTCTGTGTTTTTAACTCCACTCTGTCATGGACATTTTTGTGTCGACGATACCATCTTGTATCCCATCAGTTTGGTTTTACACCACACGGGTGTGATAGTTTTATTTTTGCATAATTTAATATACACAAAGTGACAAAGAGAAGAAAGAGATGATGCAGAGAACCCAGAATCTGAAGCCTCCGTCTGTTAAAACACGTCAGAATAACATCACAATGTTACAGAGAACACTAAAAAAATATCACACAAAAAATAAAACACTGAAGTGATGCAAACTAATATCACAGTACGTAAGTATGTAAAACAACACATACACAACAATATAAACCAAAGCACAATGTGAGTAACGTGTTAAAGTGTGTTTGTCAGGAACATAGTGGTTTTTACAGATAACACCTATTTCACACGTTCACCAAGAAAAACAAAAGCAGACAGATTCAAACTGATGTCAAACACAGAGACACAAAAACACAGCTGTGACGTGCAGAGGAGACGCATGTTATTACTCAGTAATATATATATATATATGTATGTATTCATATAAGAAATTAACTATATTCACTTATCAAGTCGACCGTTAACTAACCAGGTCCTCTCAGAGTTATCCTCACCTGCACTCATTCATTCATTTAAAACTTGCTTCATTTCACAAGAGCTCAAACATCAGAAACTCTACATGAAATGTCACCCACAGAATCTGATCACAGAACAGAGTCGTAAACACTGAGGAGTTTAGTTGGACATGAGATGAACTCGTGATACTTATCAGTAAAAACTCGGCGCTCTTGTTTGTTCGTGTCGCTGCTGTAGACGACCAGCAGTTTCCAGAAGTTTCCACCTCACTGCTGAAATGAGACGATCATCAGTCTAAAGTTAGAAACTCTTGTTGGTTCCTCTCAGGATGATTTTCATCCTGACACTTAAACGATAGTTTTAATCAGAGTCTCTGTGTGTGATGAGTTGTCCTGCTGAGATCTGGTGTATCTGTGGAATCTGCTCTGACACATAAACACATGTCTGATGTCAGGGAGATTTCCTGAATAAACAAAGCTTATCACACTTGTTTTCACTTATTTTGGCTGATTAGCTCAGTGAGGGGGAGCGCACACCGTCAGACGACTTTCTCACTGACTTCCTGTGTCTTTATAAGTCTGGAGTTTTTTGTTTTTTGACCTCAGCTGCAAAGCTGCAAAGCTACAAAGCTTCACTCCTCCAAAATAACCTGTAGAGAGGTCTAAAAGGTTTTATCAGTCAGAATAAGTGAAAACAAAACTGTACTTCCTCTAAAATAACCTGCAGAAAGGTTTTATCAGTCAGGAAAAGTAAAAGCAGTGTGTGGGCGTGCAGGACCTTGAAACACTGAACACAAACTGTATATTTGGGACAAAACAGCTCTTAATTCGAGAGGAGCAGAGGAGGCTTTCACGTGACTGTCTTCTTCAGCCTTTCACCTGCTGTCTGGATCTGAACCCTCACAGCTCCATGAGCAGGACGCTGTGAAGCTTTCACCTTGAGTTTAGGGACCTGACATCAGCGCTGTCAACCTGCAGGCTCTGACCTGAAGGCCTGACGTCCTTCGCTCAGTTAAAGACTCTGCCTGGCAGAAATGTTTCTGATTTGACTAAAATCAGCAGAGAGAATATTTTGGGTGCTCCTCAGATTTAATGAAGGAGTCTTGTTCACATGAAGTCGCGGCTTTTTGTTTTTCATTGCTGTTTGGACAAATCTGTTCATGTTGATGATTTTATTTCCTGTGTTCATCTGTTTGTGCTGCTCAGATTCAGAACAACGTCTCATGTAAAAATCCTTCAAGGACTCTGAAGGATCATTTATACTCAACATTAGAGACAGAGACGGACGGAGCTGTCGGTTCGTACTCAGGCTGTTTTTGTGCACGTTTTCTGAAAGCTTACAGATACAGATGAAACAGAGCAGAACCACCGGAGATCGTAGAATTAGTGTAGTTATGACCCAGATGCGACCGTAGTAGATGACAAAGAAATTTAAGAACAGAACGAGTCAGTGATCAGCTAAAAAGAATTCTCCGTTCACACGTCAGGATGTGTTTAATGACCTCACTGTCCACCACCGTCTACAACACTGCCACCATTTAAAGGTTCATTGTTAGAACCTTCTCCACGTCATCTCACTTTGTGTGAAACGTTTGACTCCGCCCTCTGGTGACATCTATTGACTGTATCTATGACATCATAAAGGACAAATGGAAGTCTGAGGGCAGAGACGTTTTAGACGGATCTGTTTTTGTATGTGAAGGGAGAATAGATTAGCCTCATGAAAGTATCTCAGTCTTTCCTATGATAATTTTCCCTCTGACACCTCAGCTGACGGATGTTTTAACACCTGGTGAATAATTTATTATAGTGTTAGATACTACTGTTTCACTTTTTCTAGGTTCTGAGACTAGTTTACTTTTCACATCTTAATTATCAGGGTCAGATATTTAGCATGTTGTTTTATTAACAGATATTCTGCAATAGTCTCCATGTTTTAATCTGTACAGCACAAATCGTACTAATTCAGTGAACACATCAAAATCTAATAAAGTTTCACGGCACAGGCTCCACTTCTAAAAACCTGTTTTCATTTCACCTGTTTTTCATTTTCTGTTTCTGTCTTTTTCCATTTGTCTCACCAATCACTTTTTCTGCCTTTTCACTTTCTCTGATTTTTTTTCCTGTTCTTCATGTTTTCTGTCATCGCTCTTCTCCCACATCAGTTTTATTCTCTGTATTTCATTTTCTCGCTGTTCCTTTTGATTCTCCTCTTATCTACCTTTGCCCCCTTTTCACTCTTTTATCTCTCCTCTTTCTTCCTGTCTTTTTTTGTCATTTTGAATCAGATAATAAATGTGAAGTTGTCACTTCAGAGAATTCATCACAGATGGATGTGAACTAGTGTCAGAGACAAACACAGAAAAATGACATGCAGATGCAGATTTGCACAAAAACCTTGAAAGGCGAGGGTGAAAAAATAAATCCAGGCAACGTGAGTTTATCTCCTGTGTGTGGGATATTATTTCCTACATAGGAGGAAATATATCGTAATAACATAATACTGCACATCATAAGATACGGTCTTCTGTGTCAAATATAACATCCCCCCTAGATTATATCTGCATTACAGGAGGTACCATCAACTTCGTAGAACATTCCCTATGTAGGAGATAATATCTTTTAGATAATATCTCTTCAGTAGACGATAACATCCATGGTCCACGTTCACGTTAGCGATCCAGCACCACCGTAAAACTCTGATTGGCCTCCTGCAGGTG
This sequence comes from Cephalopholis sonnerati, assembly GCA_019142605.1. Lineage (NCBI taxonomy): Eukaryota > Metazoa > Chordata > Actinopteri > Perciformes > Serranidae > Cephalopholis > Cephalopholis sonnerati. The sequence goes on along the minus strand of JAGQAX010000005.1, from coordinate 46,625,906 downwards.
TTTCAGATCCCAGCCATCAGACCGGGTTCACACGTTCATCATCGCAGCTCTAAAACAGCAGTAACACCTCTGATCAATGGTCCATGGGTGAAATAATACATTAATATGCACAATATTGTGTCCCCATAAAATGTACCTCTTCTCTCGGGACTTCAGTATTTGTAAGACTTAAACAAACATGAACTTTATTAATAAAGTCAACAAATGTGTCTGATTGTTGTTCAGATGTAAACAGATATAACTCTGCAGCAGAGTGTCTGTCTGTGTGTCTGTCCTCTGTGTCTCTCTGTCTGTCCTCTGTGTCTGTCTGTCTGTCTGTCCTCTGTGTCTCTCTGTCTGTCTGTCTGTCTGTCTGTCGCAGAAACATTTCGTACATATGTTTTTATCTGTATCATTTGAAGTCTCTGACAGTGAAGATCATGTCTCAGATGTGGACAAGAAGTGTTTTCCTGTCCCGCATCTTTTATCGCCTCCTGTTGGTCACTGAGCTTCTTCATCTCTCCCAGTCTGGCTCTTCCTCCTCTTTTCCCCACGCCCCCTCATTATATGTCTCCGTCCCCGTCTCGTTTCAGTCCATCTGTCCATCAGAGACGAGCAGGAACCAGGTTTCATTTCTCTGTGCTGTGATGTGATGGATGTGTCTATTTAGCAGGTGTGTAGGTGTGAAGCAGGCCTGTCCGAGCTGCTGTGATAACGCTCAGCATCGCTCTGTGTGTGTGTGTGTGTGTGTGTGTGTGTGTGTGTGTGTGTGTGTATGAAAATAGATGGTGAGCTCTTTACAGGTGGAAGGAATCAGTGTTTATAGAGACTGTGCTCTCAGAGTACTCCGATTATTTGATTCAGTGGAGGACGTTCTTGGCTGTGGTTATGCAGCACAGCTAAGCACCATCATCAGCTTCATACTCACAGTGAAGAACGTCCTTGAGGGTAAAACAGTAGAGCGCTGGTAGAGACCAGTTAAACCCACACAGAGACATCGACTGAAGAAGCTTCATAACAACAGACACTGTTCACTGATCCTCTGGTCAGAAACTCTACATCAGATTGTATCAGACTCTTCTTCTGTATTTTGGGTTATATAAATATGTGTTGATGAAGATGTTTGATGAAGATGTGGAACAGACCATCCACACTTCTTTATGTCGAACTTGGGAAACACATCACAACAGCATTTCAGCCTTTTATAAAGTCTCCTTGTTTTTATTTTTGAACACAGTCTTCAGATTAATTCCCGTGGTGTGGTTATCTGTGGTTCATAAAACATACTGAGACCAAAACTGTTATATAAGCTTGTTTTCAAGAAGCCTGATTTTATCTTCAGTATCTGTGGTGTGTGCTGTGAACCAGAACAGGACAACATGTGAAGGTTAAAAGAGAGTTTTAGTTTGACCAAAGAGACCCTTAGACCAACAATCAAACTGGTCTGTTGTTGGGCTAACTGTGGTCTGTTGTTGGGCTAACTGTGGCCTGTTGTTGGGCTAACTGTGATCTGTTGTTGGGCTAACTGTGGTCAGTTGTTGGGCTAACTGTGGCCTGTTGTTGGGCTAACTGTGGTCAGTTGTTGGGCTAACTGTGGTCAGTTGTTGGGCTAATTGTGGTCAGTTGTTCATGTTCTCTGTAAACACATCACACACTGAGGACTTTACCATCAACACTGATGTTATAACTTAATGTGGTGAATTTCTGAGTTTACTTCACAACAAAATGATTCAGTGGTTGCCTGGCAACAATAAAAAAAATAAATAAATAAAAGAAAGACAGCTGGAAAACATGCGGTCTGATCAGGTCTGAGTTGACCTGCACAGTTATCACACAGAGACATAAGATGATGTCGACCTTCTCCTCTGACCTTCAAAATAAAGTGAATAAACAGATTTCACAACAAGTCAACGACTTTATATTTTAAAGATTAAATCTGAGTTTTGTGAATAAGAGCGGTGGTGTTAAATACTTCTCATCAGACAGGTGTGTCTCTGAGATTTTAAACATGTCACTGTATTATCGGGAACATTAATCAGTGAAATGAAACAGGAGCTGCTGAAGGCCACTTCTTTTAATTAATAGTTTATCAGAGCCAATTATCATTAAATCCACTGACCTTGTGTGTGTTATTGCTGCAGGCTTTAGTTTCATACTTTTAATAACCTTTTACTTTAAAAGACATTCCTGTTTTTATCCCATAGTCATCGTCCTCGTGCCGTGTCACAGTGATGGCAGTTAAAATGATCAGTTTGATGTTTGGTTGTAAATATTCATGAAGAATCGTCTCGTCTGATCACAGAGTGCCGTTTAAAACAGAGGTGATGTCATTACTGTTAATGTGTGTGGCAGGCCGAGGTCAGGTAACCATGAACCCTGATTATCTAATTACCTTCACACGGCTGTAACCCAGAGAAAAGATCTGAGCCGCTGCTCCAACACGGCCACTGTGGCTCTATTTAAAGCTTCTTTTTAAACCTTTATATTCATGTGAGAGTTTCAGCTCGACTGAGCTGCTCGTCTTCAGCCTCACATTCACACCTTTTACTGAGGCCGCAGAGCGTCTCAGCTGGAGCTCAGCTCGCCGCCCTGACTGCAGCTCATGCTCGGGTTATATCTGTCACTTGCAGCTGCGGCGCTGAGCTGCATCAGCCACGCTGCTTTTTTTATTTGATGTCAACTTCAACTGTGATGGAGGCATCAGCTCGCGGGCCGTCAAAGCAGAGCTGAAACTCCATCTGAAAGCGTTATTAGCAGCAGGGCACGGCGTGCATGTGTGTGTACGGCGGCCAGCGTCAGCAGGCCTGCTCACGGGGGGTTATCAGGGATTAAAGTGGCTAAAGTGTCAGGACTTTACAGCTCCTATTGGAGAACCTTATCAGCTCTTATTTTGGCAGCAGGAGAGATGGAATAACTGTTTGGGTCTCAGTATCTGAAGTGTGTCTGCGTCTATTCGCACCACGTCCGTCTGTCTGTCTTCTTGTCATCAGCTCGTGGGTCATGGAAAATCTCCATGTCATGGAAACCAGCGTGAGTTAAAGGCTGTTAAAGTTTTCTGAATGTGTGTCCCAGGGTTTGTTGTTAATCCTCATTAAGACAATTATTTTACATTTATTGCTGATATGAATCTCTCGTCTCCTGTTTGTCGTTCAATAGTTTAGTTTTTTAA
>JAGQAX010000005.1:46580060-46622658 GCA_019142605.1 Cephalopholis sonnerati | reverse complement strand
GACCAACAACGTGTCTCTCTCATGAAGTTTCATATTGTTTATTAATTTATGCCTTTTAATCTGATGTTTCACTGAACCTGCATGTATCTGAGGATAAGACTCTTGTACTGGCTGAAACAGAGAACGTATGTTTGGTGAAACCTTCCTTCTATAAATGGAGGTAAACATGATCCCTGGCCGTCCCTTGGCACGCCTTCGTCTTCCACTTAATTCTCCCTCCGTGTAATTCTCCTCCGTCTGTCCTCATGTTCTGTGGTTGTCCACAGAGGGTTTTATTTTAACCCTTCCTCTGCTTCTTGATGAGGGATCTGATGAGAGAAGTTATGTCAGTGATGTGATGAGTGAACACGTGGTGCTTCACCGAGGTTCAGCATTGCAGTGCTTTGGTTGAGTGTTGCCATGGCAGCGGTGTGGAAGTGAAACGAGGAGGTGGTTGTAGACGGACTGTGTGGTCTCATTTTAAAAATCTAGATTTAAACGTGATTGAGCCTCTGATGATCCTACAGACCATACAAGAGTTTTTACAAATCAGTCACCGTTACATTTGAGGCTGGGCTTTAACATAATTTGTGTGCGGACGCGCTGAGGTCACTGAAGAATTAAACACACCCTCTGATGTAAAGGCACGATGATATAACTGTTACCAACAAATCAAATATATAATAAAGTGTCTTCATGTCGAAGGGCAGTTAGCTCTCAGAATAAAAAGGTTTTTGTGACTGTTGTCTCTGTTTCCATGGAAACACGGGATCTGACTAATAACTGGAGAGCAATAAGTCACGTCAGTAGACTATGTAATTAAACTACTGCAGGAAGTAGGTGGAGCCTCAGTAACCACCCACAGACATGTTTTCTCATCCTTGTTGAGTCCGTCAGAACGACATGAGCTGAACCCTTTGTAGAGACGATGGAGTTTAGCGAAGCGAATAAATACCTCGGATATAAACACTTAACTGCTGAAGGAGCTCAGTCTGGTGATGACGAAGATATCTGCTGATGTCAGTCTGAGCTCCAGGGAGGAACCTGCACCGACAAACACCATCAATTAGATTTATTAAAGAAAATAAGACCCACTCATTTAATCTGATCAGTCACTGAAAGGCCCCGATCACACAGGGAGTGTTTCAGCAGTTGGATGAGGCTTTTTGTTTTTAGTATGAAGTTTTTGCTCATTGTTAGACGCCTGGCGCTTCTGCGCTCTAGGCGCCTGCTGTTTTTGCCAGAGCACTCTGCACTACTCAATCTGAAATAACTTAAACTCAGAGCAGAAAAGCGCCCCACGTCATCTCCGGTTTTCCCATTGTCCAATGGACTGATTTGCAGGGCGGGGCTTCTGTGGTGGTCATGACAACAAGTTTACAGTTGGTAAACAATGGAGGAGAAACTGGTGGTAGTGGTTGCTGGATACCCAGAGCTATACGACTTTACAAACCACAGTTAGCACCATCTCAATAGAAAACAGCAGGCGTGGAAGCAGATAAGTGCAGTACTGTAAATGTCCATCATGGAGGAGAAGCTCCTGGACCAACTGGTGGTACTCCCCATCATGGAGGAGAAGCTCCTGGACCGACTGGTGGTACTCCCCATCATGGACGAGAAGCTCCTGGACCAACTGGTGGTACTCCCCATCATGGAGGAGAAGCTCCTGGACCAACTGGTGGTACTCCCCATCATGGAGGAGTAGCTCCTGGACCAACTGGTGGTACTCCCCATCATGGAGGAGAAGCTCCTGGACCAACTGGTGGTACTCTCCATCATGGAGGAGAAGCTCCTGGACCAACTGGTGGTACTCTCTATCATGGAGGAGGAGCTCCTGGACCAACTGGTGGTACTCCCCATGATCCAGCCTCTTTTTTAGGGTCTCATGTACCCACACAGATCTCTGTTTATCTACTGACAGCCTCTCACCCTCAACCAGAGCTACAGACAGTACCCTCTGCTGAAACATGTCAGGAACTACACACTGATTACACACAGGAAGGTTAGGGTGAGGAGGTGATGGGGTGGTTGCCTGGCAACAATAAAAAGACGCAGCAAGTGTTATTTTTTTGTTTGTTTGTTTTGTTTTTTATTCTTGTGGCATTCAATTTTAAAAAAAGGCAGTGCGGCTCCTCCTGTGTGATCAGGACGTCAGTCTGTAGAAGCATGTTGGAGTCTTTCTGCAGAGACAGTGGTGAAGTTCAGTTTTTACCGAATGATTTTATTGAAGTGAATTATTGTATAAACGTCTCTGTAACAGCTGCCAGACATGGTGGAGTAATATTTTAACAACGTTCCTCTGACTGTTCTCAGTGTCATCTATAACAACTTTAACCATTCACTGTCTACAGAGCAGCTACAGACTTTATCATCTGTGACATCACTTATGAGTTTTAGCTCTCTAGTTTTTAGGTTTGGGAGTCGATCATGTTTTTGCAGGGTCTCACAGGAACAACATGTATGAGCTTTGAAAACAGGTGTTGTTCTTCTTTAAGGTATGGACTGAAATAACACAGTACCATGTGGTACAGAAACTTCTCAAGTCAAATGGTACCTTCATCTGATCGGTTTTCTGTTTTGTTCCCACGTCTGAATAAAATTATTATCTGTACAGTTCCTTGCAGCACAAGAGATCTTTGTTAAACATGTGATCGATCAGCTACCACAGCAGCTACAGACCATACAGTCTGAAGGGAAGTGAGGCGGAGCGCGGCATAAAACTTTGATATTTGGTTGGAGAGGACTGACGGAGGCGTTTTACATTCACAAGATGGGTATCCAGAAAAAGCAGTTATAAAATACAGTACTCTGGTGTCAGCGTCAGTTTGAGGATGATGTTATTCTGGTATTGTAGTTTTTTTTTTTTAAATGATAACCAGTCCTAACAGGACAAAACATTTAATGTCTCTCAGTGTGATTTAGTCCAAACCAACACCACCTTTAACTTTGACCTCAGTGATGAACGTGTCATGTATTTACACATTTCTGATGCCGTCAGCACAAACTGAACATAGCAGGGATAATGTCAGAGCTGCTGGATTTAAAATGGGGGCAAAATGTTAAAGTTCTTCTTTAATCCCCAAAACTCTGACAGCTGTGATGCTGACATCAGCACATCAACACGCAGAGAGTTTCACAGCAAATATAGAAAATGACAAAACAATCGTCGAGCAGAGCAAACGAGCAGAGAGGACGTCAGGCCTGAAAGACATCAGTGTTACAGACATGAGACAGTTCAGTCCCATCAGAGTCCTGGACAAGATCTACGGAGACATTCATTAAGACACAAGTGTCAGGAGACAGAGTTTAAATGGAGACACGGCACGAGGACAGACACCTTTGAAAGGGGGGACACTGACTGTCCTCATCAACATGGACAGAAGACAGTTTGTGTCTCAGATTTGGACGGAGCTGAGATAACGATCTCTCACTGTCTTTCAGATAATGTTCCAGCTGTACAATCAGAGTCGAGCAGTGTTTAAATGTCAGCTGTTTGTGCGTGGGCGCCGTTCTGTCGTGTGTTTTGTGTGCAGCTGTGGGAGTTTGTCTCAGGTGACTGTTTCCTGTTGTCTTCTGAGACGTTTCATTAAAATACAGTCTTGTGTTAAAATGTCAGAATCCTTCTGACAATTATTTTCCTGTGGGATTGAATCTCCTTCGCGGCCTCTTTGTTCACAACATGGCCGCCTGTTCCTCCCACAGACATAACGATAGAGGCGAGCAGCTTTCCCTCTGACGAGCAGCCAGTAAATGTCCTCCAGTCTGTTCTGTAGTTTCATGTTTGACTCCAGGCCAACGTTTCTGAGACAGGTTCATATTCAGATCTGTGCCATTGTCCTGTCGTCCTCTCACAGGGCAGCTGAGTGTCCCTCTCAAGTGTTGGACCTCCAGTATTTTTTCTTCTTCTTCTACACACAGTAATAAGTTCACGTCAGAAACGGAGAAACAACAGCGAACATTACAACAAGACAAAGAGGAAAATGACGTTTGTATGTGGTTAGTGATTTTACTGAAGTGGAGCGTCATGTCTGTGTTTAAACCATTGTAGGTGATATTTGGTCGAACATTAAATGACACAGTTGTGCTCAGTGACAGATTTTACTGAAGCTGAACTTCCTGCTTGAGCTGTTGTTGGTGATGTTGTGTGTTTGTGTGTACTTTAATGATGAGCTGTGAGTTTGAGGGTCACACAGTTTATTTTTAAGCCTCCAGCTTTTGAAGTCACTTCAAAGGATGGTCTTTTGGGTTGGGGGTGAAACAGCAGCCCAGTGCATTCTGGGTAGATGAGTTGATTTCTCTGAAGTGATTTCCTGACTAGTTTCCGTCCCCACATCTCCTCCTGTCATTGGTCAGATATTCGTCCCTCAGTGACTAGTTATTAAAATGTTACTGCAGTGATTTGGTCTCAAACGTCATGATGAATACATTAATAACTGAAGTGACACTTTTATTCTACAGGCTGAGTTTAACATACACACAGGAAAAAAGAACAGGGTTTGGCTTTACAGTCTGACAGGAAGTGAACACCGGCCTGTGGTTGTTGGACCCATCCACCTCCCCTTCTACCCGCCCTGCTCCGGCTTCTGCTGCCTTAACTCATGTTGTTGTCCGGCTGTGTTTCCTCCTGACCCTCTGAGTTGCTGTTACTCACTGATGGTGACCGGCTGCGTATCGTGCCAACGTGAAATGACAACTTCTTCGTTGGTGTCTGATGCAGGAAGTCACTGCCCGAGCTGCCCCGGAATTTGGCGACTTCAGAATGAGACCAGTTCGTCCTCAGACTCTCACAGCAGATACAGAAAAACTCCCCAAATGCACCTAAGTCAGCTGAAAGTCCAGTTTTCATCAGCAGTCCCTTCATCCTGACGTTGTTAGATATCCCATAATAATAAAAATAAAACAATATGTGAAACAGTTACAAACATGTTGTGATAAAAATCATGGACAGAACATGTAAACAACACGAGACAATCCAAACAGCAGAGGATAGTTTGAACACAGTGATGATGGAGGAGGGTAAAATAACATCAGTGTCTGAGTGTTACACTTAAATAACTGATGATGATGATAATGATGATGATGATAAAGATGGCCGCGCTGATTGTAGTTTTCCTCCATTTGCAGTAATGTTGATGAAGAATAATCAGTGATACCAGCTGCCAAACGAAAATCACCATGTGTGAAACAGACGTGAAGAGAAACGTCTCAGATCAATTTAATTGGCTCTGAACTCGTGTGGTCGTTTCACACGCTGAAGGTCAAAACTGTTGGACGTGTCATTGTTTGAATAATCAGACCTAGAGGGAAGAAACTGTTGGCAGGCATGAAGACAATAAAACACTTGATCCCTGAGCTACGACAGTCAGCTGACCTCTGAAATCAGAGATAAATCTCTTTCAACTGTTGACATGTCAGTTTTATTCTACATCAGGCTGCTAACACTTTAACAAACAGGTGTCCAGTGCCCCGCCCATAAACCCAGTCATCAAACGACAGATTTGTTTTTTTGTTTGTTTTTTTTACACAGTTTAATATTATAACATCACCATGAACTAACAGTGAGGTCCGAAGTTTTCAATCTGCTCCTCTTTCATAATAAAAGCACTCTACAGAACAGAGAGACGGTCGATGAGATGATGTGTTTAGGAGAGTGGGACCGTTGGCGTCCACGTGGTCGCTCTTCAATCATTCTTCTTCTTCTGTCTCTCATTTTATTCTCAGAGTTCAGTTTGTTGTCTCTGTGAGAATCAGCTGCAGTTTCAAAACCATCAAACAGCTCGGGATGGGGATCTAGAACCAGGTCCAGTTAAGAACCAGGTCCAGTTGAGAACCAGGTCCAAACTGCATCTAGAGCCTCTGAGCACATCAATGAAAAAATAACATGTTTTCTGACAGCTGCACATTTAAACATGATGACGTTAGAAGTTAGAAGAAAAAGACTGACTTTTTTAAATCCTTGAGGGAAAGTTCAGTTTCCAACAACCACCAACTTTCACCCAGGAGGTCAGTGTTCACTTCCTGTCAGATTGTAAAGCCAAACCCTGTCCTTTGTTCCTAAACCCAACCACGTGTGTGTGTGTTGGCTAAACGTAACTATGTGTGTGTGTGTGTGTGTGTGTTGGCTAAACGTAACTATGTGTGTGTGTTGGCTAAACCCAACCATGTGTGTGTGTTGGCTAAACGTAACCATGTGTGTGTGTTGGCTAAACGTAACCATGTGTGTGTGTGTTGGCTAAATGTAACTATGTGTGTGTGTTGGCTAAACCCAACCATGTGTGTGTGTTGGCTAAATGTAACCACGTGTGTGTGTGTTGGCTAAATGTAACTATGTGTGTGTGTGTTGGCTAAATGTAACCACGTGTGTGTGTTGGCTAAATGTAACCACATGTGTGTGTGTTGGCTAAATGTAACCACGTGTGTGTGTTGGCTAAATGTAACCACGTGTGTGCGTTGGCTAAACGTAACCACGTGTGTGCGTTGGTGGTGTTGTACCGACGTAGTGCTTTTATTTTGAAAGAGACTGTATACAAACTGTACATTTCCTGTGAAAACAGAAGTATATCTTTAAAACAGACAATGCATGTAACAGGCTGAAGTTGACACGGCGTCCCAGAACATCAACAACCAACACACCCAGGGTACCTTGGACGTCATATGTGGACGTGGACAGTCCATGACCAAACGTGGACATGTGACGAGGTCACAGTGAGGATGATGATGGCTGTAACAACAGCAGGTGAATGGTGGGGCTTTTTCCCAACGTCAGTCAGATGCGTGTATTTTTTCGACTCTGATAATAAAACAGAAAACTTTATTATCAATAAAATCTTTTTCAGTTCTCGTCCCAATAATCAGCTGAAGTATTTGTTTAAAATTAAAGCTTTAACAGAGTCATGGTGTTTATTTAAAGCTGTGGTGCCTTCCCTCTCTGTCTTATAGATTTCTGTCTTTGTCTCTCATCTTCTGTGTGATAGCTTTGTCTCCTGTTTGTCTCTCATCTTCTGTGTGATAGCTTTGTCTCCTGTTTGTCTCTCATCTTCTGTGTGATAGCCTTGTCTCCTGTTTGTCTCTTGTCCTCTCAGACTCTTTGTGTTTCTCTGTTACTGCACATTAAATGCAGAGCAGTAAACAAATTAACCCGCTGACCTCGTCCTCTTTGGGCATTTAAAGTAAAGAAGTGGGTCGTGTCCCCGTGGACGTCCATAAGCTTTGTTACATTCAGATTAATTCAGAGAAAAGAGAGGTCAGACTGAGCGAAAGCGAACCTTCATCTCGTCTCTGCTCCGTCTTTACTTCACTGAAGTTAAACTCTTAAAGAGAAATGTTCAAGAGACTCGTTCTGTCAGACCCAAGAATCAAGCTTTGTCTTCCTCTTTGGTCCACTTCACCTGGTGTTTGAATATTTCTGTGTTTTACTTCTTCTCAGTCTCTGTTATCTTTTCTCTTCTCTTTCATTAACAAGGTCACACACACTCTGTCAATCTCCTGCTCCTCAGCAGCTTCTTTTCAAACGGTGGCGAATCATAAAAAAAGGTTTAAATGAACAAACAGAAAGAAAAGTGCAGTTATTACAGGCCAGTGTTCATTTTAACTGTCTGTCTGCCTTTTGTCTTTAATTAAAACCAACATCAGCTCTTAATCAGAGAGCAGCCACTCTCTCTGACACCAGTCATGTTTAAAATCCTGCGGCTGAATTCATTATTTTGACTTTAATGAAAGTGCATCAGATTTACATTTTACAGTTTCTGACCTTTCAGAAGTTTGCATGAAATTCTCTTGACAGCAGAATGAAAACAGAGCTAATGTCTCTGTGTGAAGCCGCCCACGCCACAGTCAAGAGATTTACATGATGCATCCGCAGATAGAGGTTGGTAATGTTGGTGTGTCTCAGTGCAGCCTGTAATGTGGAGGACACTCGCGTCATTTCATGTGATGAGGGAAAGACAAACACAGTGAGGACGGCAGCAACAGAAAAAACAACATCTTCATCACGACATAAACACTGAGATAAAGATGGAAACTGGAAATATTCAGATTTATTCAGAAACTATTTAGAAATCAAAGAAATGACAGTTAGTTTTAATAAACCAGCTGCGTCTCTGAGAAACACACACACACGTCAGGATCTTTGAGAAACACAATACGAGGTAATTAGGTTGGAGATTTACACACCAACACACTCCGCCTGCTGTCAGCTCGCCTACAATAAAACATCCAGCGTGAAACGTCTCATCTGTCCGACCGCAGTGAGACAGCAGCAGTAACAGGCCTGTCAGCACACAGAGACACTGAGAGGAGACACAGTCAGGGACGTCAACTGGTTGGTTTAAAAAGTCAACCTTTACATTTACATCTTATTATTCACAGTAAATTGGGATCAAACTGGGATCAGCTCACTCGTCATCATTCTTTAGTCTTCATCTGGACCCTCAGTCGCGTCCATTTTCTTTACACACCAGAGACAGAAACAGAGACAGGATGGACAGATGACACCAAAATACAAGGTAATTACCTGAAAAACTCAAATCAAAACTACTCATTATAATGTAATCTCAAATATTCAGAATAGATCGATAAATCAGGATGTTTGTCCTGTTTCACAGGAGATCTGTGATCATGTTATACGTCTGATTATGAGTCAGAAAGAAACCTGACAGACTTTTAAACTCTCATCAGAGTGATCAGCAGACTTTTATTAGAGACAGACGACGACAGGAGATAGAATTATGGGATGGTTTGTTGAACGATCGAGGGATCAACATGATTCATTTTCTGCTGCACTGTCAGTAAAGACACAAACATTTTTACAGAGCGTCGCTGTCTGTCTGACTCTGTCAGAGAAAATCTCCTGATGCAGATTTTACCGATGACAACAGGAATAATTGATTATTTCTACTGGCTGTGGAAACTCTGAATCGTATCAGCAAGTTCCAAAATATTTCAGCCTGTCTGAACTTATTTATCTGTCAATCCTGTCAGATGTGACAGATGGACTCGTCATCGGCCCCGCAGGAAAAGAAACACTGAAGAAATGTAGACGTGTCTTGATGATAGATTTGAGCAGACTCATTCTGGTCTTTGTCTGTTGGCGCATCGTCTCCATCTGAAAACCACTCAGACCGCAGTGAGACAGTAGGAACATTCACCCAAACAAACCAGTGTTTAATCCAATTATCACAACACCTGTCACATCAGGAGGTTTCTCTCTTTAGTTTAACCAAAACTCCTCTGTATTGCTGAAAGTGCTTTAAAGGCCCAACACACTGAGCCCACAGTCGGCCGTTGGTGAGCGTCTGCTGCTCTGGTCTTTGTTGAATCATCTGGTATCAGCTGAGCTCAGGTGAGGAGAAGACAAACAGGAAGTGAGTAAAGGGAGAACTAAAGTCCAAAACCAACTTGTTCCATCAGGTCAGATTATTTTTCTCTTTAGCAGAAACGTTTCCTAATGGTTTGTGTTATTGTTCACTGGCGCACGGTAAATATGCTCTGATTGTGTTGTTCATGTGCTAACTGGCTAACTAGCATCAAGACGCTCTTCCTGTTTCCCTTTTTGAGTGATGAATACAGACAACCACCGTCTGCTGCTGTGGAGACTTATTTCCCCTCAGCAGGAACAGGACGGACGTGCTGATTGGCCTTCAGCTGCAGTCTCTGTGGTGTGTTCAGGTGCAACATTTTGGTCAAGACACGGTGACATGAGGCGACGCGAGGGTCTTTGTTGCTGCTGGCTCTCTGATGTCGATCAAACGTGTCTGGACCTTTACCCTCGCCAGGTACAACTGTCCTGATGACGTCAGCTCAACATCGTGTTTCTCTGTATCAGTCTGGACTCACTACCGTCCAATCAGGGCCAATCAGGGACTGCGTTGTTGTTGATGATGTAAAATTCAGGCTGCAGCTTGAAGAACAGTAACAGTGGCTCCTGAAGCAACAAGCGCTGACGTTAGCAGAGTAAAAATCAGCAATAAGAGAAGTCAGTGCAGAAACAGAGTCAATAACAACAAGTAAACAACAACAACAACTATGACCTCACTGAGTTTCTCACAGGAAGAGATTTTGTGTTCATCTGACAGATTTGACAGAAGCTTGATTTATCAGCTGGCTCTGTTGGTGATGAAGATGACGTTCCTGGTGTTTTGTTACTCTGACAGGCTGAAGGAGTTTGTCTGTCGTAGCGAGTACAATAGCCCCGCCCTCTGAAAGTGTTTGAGGCGGCACTGAGTCCAGATACAAAATCAGAATGTTGAGCTTGTGTCATCAGGATGGTGTCATCAGGCCATCTTCACCCAACTCATCAGATAAAACATGAGCTGATTATTGAAGACTTGATGAAGTGACTGAAATGAAACCAAACAGACGGCAGTGAAACTCAGAGCTGTGTTGTGTGAGCACGACTGTGCAGCTGCTGGAGCGGTTGTATGAATTCAAAAGCCTCATGCTGTACCTGTATCCTTGGTAACCAATAAATCGGCCGTCCAAACCAGCTTCCTGTCTAAAAAATAGATCAGAACATGATCTGCTGCGAGCGCTGCTTCTCTTCTTCTTCAAAAAATACTGGTGAAACAACAGTGAAGAAGACTGCGGGGACGAAGACGTGTTCATGTTCGACAGTATCAGGTGTGATCATCTGTTTCAGGTGAAGTCTGATTTCACTCTGAACAGCTCCTGACGAGATGAACCGAACGTCTCAGACTGAGATCTGAACCTGATTTCTTTACAGTGTGATTCACTGAAGCATTTATTATTTATTATGGTCTGTATGTTTGCAGAGAAACGCAGTTATTGATCAGTGTGTAGTTTGTTGTGTTGTGACGCTGTTCAAACACTGAATCACTCCATCACGTCACACACACACTATTTAATGTCACACTACAGCATGTAAACATGAACATCGTGACGTTCATCAGTATTTAACATGTTAATAAGATTCAAATTTTTAACCAGCTGTGTGGGTGATGTGTCTAGGTGAACTAGTGCCAAGATTAAGGACGGACATGTTGGGTAACTTCCCTGTTCAAGTACTCACGTTACATTATTACAGAGTAATCCATTACTTTGAATTAATCTGATGGAAGATTATGTTCTGTCTGATGAAGGTAACACACCCTCAGAGGTCGCCGGCGAGGCTCAGGGTCGCCTCACAGAGAGTGATGTCCTGGATATAAACACTAAAGTGTGTATTTATCTGTGTGTGTTTTGGTTGTCCAGGCCGCAGGGTGCATCCATGATGTCCAAACCTGAGCAGCTGTCCAGCACCACCGTCAGCGAGGCATCCACAGCCATCACCTCGTCCACTGTGGACACCACCACGGCCTCCAAGGTCTGTATGTGTGTGTGTGTGTGTGTGTGTGTGTGTGTGTTCTTGTACATGCTACGTAGTGGGGACCAAAAACTGTATTTTAGTAACAAAGTGAGGACATGTTTGGAAAGTGAGGACATTTTGGTCGGTCCTCACCTTTTCATAGGCCTGTTTGAGGGTTAGACTATGGTTTTAGGGTTCAGGTTAGAATTATTGTGTGTGTGTGTGTGTGTGTGTGTGTGTGTGTGTGTGTGTGTGTGCGCATCTTGATCCTGTGCTGTTGAACCAGTGTCAGCACTCTGCAGTGAAACACTTCACCTGGTTTGATTTAAGACACCTGCTCCCAATTTACATAAAAATCAATATTGACTTTAGTTTGTTTGACTGACGAACATGAAACAGAGTCCCTGCCTCGTTTTCTTTTTTACTTTACTGTTGTGTTTATGTAAAGAATGATGCTATCAGCAAAGCAGAGAGAGCTCTGTGTGATCATCACTTCATCCAGGGATGAGAATCATCGCGTGGACTCAGCTGTGTCAAGATGTAGGCTCTTTAAAGGCAGACGGTGTCAATACACGCTCTGATTGGTCTGTCAGATTTTGGTCCACAGCGTTCAGCCCCATCGCGCAAACCACCGACACGAGGTGTTCCTGTTTGATGTACAATTACTACAAGAGCACAAGACATTAAAGTTCCTCATCCTCCAGTCAGCACTGTGAAAGGTTCGAGTTCGTCTGTGTGCAGAGAGAAGGACGTAGAGTCTGATGTAAATATTAGTGACAGAGAGGACATGACAGAGGACAGAGAGGACATGACAGAGAGGACATGACAGAGGACATGACAGAGGACAGAGAGGACAGAGAGGACATGACGGAGAGGACATAACAGAGGACAGAGAGGACATGACAGAGGACAGAGAGGACATGACAGAAGCCAAATGAACTTTGACACCTGATCAGTTTTTAAAAGTTAAATATTCCTGCTGAGTTTTAACTCTTTCATCAGAGATGTTTTTCATGTCTTTTCTTTAAATGTGTCCGACCCTGTCTGTCCTGAAAGTCCCTCACCTCTGTCTCTGATGGATCAGTGTCCTCTTCCTGTATAAATAAATATCTGTTTGTAGGACAATACTCTCACACAGGGTAAAGTTCAGACACCTGTGAAGACAGACAGCCTCTGCTAACTTTAACTGCTCTGAAAGGTAAACTTAGATGGACTGATGTCGCCTTCTGTCTGTCCTTGTATCCTCCGCCTCTGTTCCCCTCTGTCTCCTTCTGTGTCTGTCCTCGTATCTTTCGCCTCTGTTCCCCTCTGTGTCCTCCTGTCTGTCCTCGTATCTTTCGCCTCTGTTCCCCTCTGTCTCCTTCTGTCTGTCCTCGTATCCTCCGCCTCTGTTCCCCTCTGTCTCCTCCTGTCTGTCCTCGTATCCTCCGCCTCTGTTCCCCTCTGTCTCCTTCTGTGTCTGTCCTCGTATCTTTCGCCTCTGTTCCCCTCTGTCTCCTTCTGTCTGTCCTCGTATCCTCCGCCTCTGTTCCCCTCTGTCTCCTTCTGTCTGTCCTCGTATCCTTCGCCTCTGTTCCCCTCTGTCTCCTTCTGTCTGTCCTCGTATCTTTCGCCTCTGTTCCCCTCTGTCTCCTTCTGTCTGTCCTCGTATCTTTCCCTCTGTCTCTTCGTCTGTCCTCGTATCTTTCGCCTCTGTTCCCCTCTGTCTCCTTCTGTCTGTCCTCGTATCTTTCGCCTCTGTTCCCCTCTGTCTCCTTCTGTCTGTCCTCGTATCTTTCGCCTCTGTTCCTCTCTGTCTCCTTCTGTGTCTGTCCTCGTATCCTCTGCCTCTGTTCCCCTCTGTCTCCTCCTGTCTGTCCTCGTGTCCTCCGCCTCTGTTCCCCTCTGTTTCCTTCTGTCTGTCCTCGTATCCTCCGCCTCTGTTCCCCTCTGTCTCCTCCTGTCTGTCCTCGTATCTTTCGTCTCTGTTCGTCTCTGTCTCCTCCTGTCTGTCCTCGTATCCTCTGCCTCTGTTCCCCTCTGTCTCCTCCTGTCTGTCCTCGTATCCTCCGCCTCTGTTCCCCTCTGTCTCCTTCTGTCTGTCCTCGTATCTTTCGCCTCTGTTCCCCTCTGTCTCCTTCTGTCTGTCCTCGTATCCTCCGCCTCTGTTCCCCTCTGTCTCCTTCTGTCTGTCCTCGTATCTTTCGCCTCTGTTCCCCTCTGTCTCCTTCTGTCTGTCCTCGTATCCTCCGCCTCTGTTCCCCTCTGTCTCCTTCTGTCTGTCCTCGTATCTTTCGCCTCTGTTCCCCTCTGTCTCCTTCTGTCTGTCCTCGTATCCTCCGCCTCTGTTCCCCTCTGTCTCCTTCTGTCTGTCCTCGTATCCTCCGCCTCTGTTCCCCTCTGTCTCCTCCTGTCTGTCCTCGTATCCTCCGCCTCTGTTCCCCTCTGTCTCCTTCTGTGTCTGTCCTCGTATCTTTCGCCTCTGTTCCCCTCTGTCTCCTTCTGTCTGTCCTCGTATCTTTCGCCTCTGTTCCCCTCTGTCTCCTCCTGTCTGTCCTCGTATCCTCCGCCTCTGTTCCCCTCTGTCTCCTTCTGTGTCTGTCCTCGTATCTTTCGCCTCTGTTCCCCTCTGTCTCCTTCTGTCTGTCCTCGTATCCTCCGCCTCTGTTCCCCTGTCTCCTTCTGTCTGTCCTCGTATCCTCCGCCTCTGTTCCCCTCTGTTTCCTTTTGTCTGTCCTCGTATCTTTCGCCTCTGTTCCCCTCTGTCTTCTTCTGTCTGTCCTCGTATATTTCGCCTCTGTTCCTCTCTGTCTCCTTCTGTGTCTGTCTTCGTATCCTCCACCTCTGTTCCCCTCTGTCTCCTCCTGTCTGTCCTCGTGTCCTCCGCCTCTGTTCCCCTCTGTCTCCTCCTGTCTGTCCTCGTGTCCTCCGCCTCTGTTCCCCTCTGTCTCCTCCTGTCTGTCCTCGTATCCTCCGCCTCTGTTCCCCTCTGTCTCCTCCTGTCTGTCCTGGTGTCCTCCGCCTCTGTTCCCCTCTGTCTCCTTCTGTCTGTCCTCGTATCCTCCGCCTCTGTTCCCCTCTGTCTCCTCCTGTCTGTCCTTGTATCCTCCGCCTCTGTCCCCCTCTGTCTCCACCTGTCTGTCCTCATATCCTCCGCCTCTGTTCCTGTCGTACTGTATCTGTATAAATAGTTTTGGTGTCATTATGCTGAATTCTAAAATGTTGTGTATGTCAGATGAGTGTTATATCACTGCTCATATCTGCTGTAGAAGCCACACACACACACACACATCAGTATTGACAGGTGGAGGTGTTGGAGCGACGTGTGAAGAGTAACAATAAAATAAGACACAGTTTCATTTGTTTTGGATCCTGGACGTGTCCTTGGAGCTGTCGCTGGCTCAGGTGATGAGCTGTTACTGTGAGGATGAAGGCATCCGTTGAAGCGTTTTGGCGTGATCGATGCTGACGAGCGTGCACATGCAGATGTGATGCAGGTCATGTTTTTGTGTTCTGGATTTCTGACACATAAAGTTGTTTCAGTCTGTAGAGTCTGTTTCTGTCCTGGTGATTATTTTTCCTCCTCCCTCCCTCGGCTCGGTCTCTCTCCGTCTTTCAGTCTGTATCTTACACTCCCTTTCACTCACGTGCACATGCACATGCACGGCTCCACAGTGGCGTGAAATCTCATCCTGCCCCATCAACAGGTGCGGTGGGACTAAGATTGAACATGTGTCATCCAGTGCGGTTCGGAGATGACAGGGCATCTATCACGCCGGCCCAGCGCCATTTCCACGCCCCGTGTTTTCCTGGCGTGCAGCCCTCCCAGGTGCTGCGGCTCATCACCTCCGCCATCCAACAACAGCTGAACGCTGCAGCAGCCTCGCTGTGACAGGAAAAAGTCTTAACAAAAGAATCATGTCTCAGAGGACAGATGAGTCATACGTGTCCCCCTCACAGAGACATGAATCCACAGTCACGTTCATTACGCCTCTGACAAAACATCAGAGACACAAACCGCTCATGTGTCACAGTTTCTTCTGAGCAGTTCTGTGACGCTGTGTTTAGTGATTTTGTGTTCAGGAGCACAACTTCTGTGGGACTTATCAAAGTCAGTGTCACTGAGGACTTCCTGTCATGTGTCTGTTATGAAGTTATGAAGCCTCGTCAGTTCAGTTCCTGAAAACAGCTCACTGCTCTTCAACTTAAACTGAAACTGTGAAAACCAACATTCATGATTAGTCTGTGTTTGTTTGGACAGTGAAGGGTTAAAGGGTCACTTTAAGGTCTGTAATGTCACTTCCTGTTTTAACTGGACAGAAATCTAACAGGATAAAGTGTCACTGTCACTCCCCTTTAACCACTGACACTAAAGTAACACTCCTGCCTCCTCACACCATGTCCTTCAGTTTGATCAGCATCACATCACAACATGTCTTCCGCCTCGTGTCCTCCGCCTCGTGTCCTCTGCCTCGTGTCCTCCGCCTTGTGTCCTCCGCCTCGTGTCCTCCGCCTCGTGTCCTCTACCTGGTGTCCTACGCCTCATGTCCTCTGCCTGGTGTCCTCCTCCTCGTGTCCTCTGCCTCATGTCCTCTGCCTAGTGTCCTCCTCCTCATGTCTTCTGCCTCACTTCCCGCCACCACAGGCCACCTCACCAGATGGTGAGGAGGACTGACCCCCAGTCTGCAACCAGCTCAAACCCTCAGCTCAGAGGGAGCGGACAGCCCTGCCTCCCCTCTGGATCAGAAACTTTCTGTTGCTGCTGTTACACAGGTTAGACCAGACGCTGCTGCTGGACACCAGCTGGAGGCTCTGGGGTCACAGTCCACAGTGGCGGGGAGCAGAGTGAAGGGACGGTGGAGTGGCTAATGTTAGCTAGCTAATACTTGTCTCATCTGTGATAAGCGGGGCGAGGAGGGGCAAAACGAATGAGCGGCGTGTAACTCTACAGTGAACTTTCTGACTCTTCATCATCATCAGCAGCAGGTCAAATGTTTCACTCACATTATCTGGTGAAATGTCTCACCATTAATTTGTCAAAGAAAAAATAAACAGGGCTGACGGAAATTTTCGATTCATTTTCTTTTATAATTTAACCCTTCACCCCACCCATCCTTTACATCGACCTGTTGTTAAAGACTATTTTCAGTGTGCTGATTGGCTGATGGTTTCAGTACTAACAGTAACTCAGAGTGACTCTGGATCCGCCACGTCCACCAGACTCAGCTGCTGTAGACCTGATCGGATCCACCTGGACAGATTAGGATTATCTGTCAACGGTAAATTCACCTCTGAAGGCAGGACTCTGCTTTAGAGACCTCAAAGTCCCTGAGCATCATCGTCTGTCCAGGTCTCAGCCTGGTCTCTGTCCTGAAACCTGAGTTGTTCACCTATGAGACACAGTGAGACTCCTTTACTGCAGGGACGTCAGCCTCTCCACAGAATTACTCTCAGACTAAAAATAACCCCCTGCATCACACACACACACACGCACACACACACACACACACACACACACACGCACACACACACACACACACACACACACATACATGTACTGTATATTTACCCATAGGGGGACGGGGATGTGACAGAATCTTTGCATCATGCTTGGCCGACCGTCTTCCCTCTAATTAGTGAGTGTGGTTGTTGTCTTCCAGCTGTGGACGTCTCCCAGAGCTGCTGCCTGTCCACACACGTACACACACACACACACACACACACACACACTCAGCCGTCACACTGAATCGTAAGTGATAATAGCAGTGTGACGGAGGTGGCGAGGTATGTGTGTGTTGGCGTTGCCGGGGGGAGCGGCCTTTCTTCAGAGCAGAGGATGGTGTAATGAGATTTCATGAATATGTTCACGCTCTATAAGAATGTTTACTGCCTTACACAACACAGTGACAGCACTGCGGGGACGCCACAGTTTACTGGGACACAGAGACACAACCAGCAGCCGTGTGTTTCTGTAGTGATGGTGATGAAAGACTGATGGATGTCAGAGTCTCAGATGCATTTATACACACCTGATACAGTCACACCTGGATAGTCACACCTGATACAGTCACACCTGGATAGTCACACCTGATACAGTCACACCTGGACACAATCAAACCTCATACAGTCACACCTGATACAATCACACCTGGACACAATCACACCTGATACAGGTGTACCACAGCTGTGCCTGGATGATGTGTCGTGGTTGTGCTGCTGCCATGGTCCTGCCTGATGCTGCCCACTGCTGCTGTTACTATTAGTCATAACTGGACTATTATACACATATCATTATTGTCACATACATATATAATCATATTATTAATATAATATCTGTTTCTCCTTATGTCTCATTGTGTCATATGGATTACTGTTAATTCATTATATTGATCTGTTCTGTACAACATCTATTGCTCGTCTGTCCGTCCTGGAAGAGGGATCCCTCCTTCAGTTGCTCTTCCTGAGGTTTCTACCATTTTTTTCTCCCCGTTAAAGGGGCTTTTTGGGGAGTTTTTCCTTAGCCGCTGTGAGGGTCCTAAGGACAGAGGGATGTTGTATACTGTAAAGCCCTCTGAGGCAAATTGTGATTTGTGATATTGGGCTTTATGAATAAAATTGATTGATTGCTTGATTGATACAGTCACACCTGATACAGTCACACCTGGATACAGTCACACCTGATACAGTCACACCTGATACAGTCAGACCGGATGCAGTCACACCTGATGCAGTCAAACCTGATACAGTCACACCTGATACAGTCACACCTGATGCAGTCACACCTGGATACAATCACACCTGATGCAGTCACACCTGATACAGTCACACCTGGATAGTCACAACTGATACAGTCACACCTGACACAGTCACACCTGATGCAGTCACACCTGATACAGTCACACCTGATGCAGTCACACCTGGATACAATCACACCTGATACAGTCACACCTGGATATAGTCACACCTGATGCAGTCACACCTGGATACAATCACACCTGGTACAGTCACACCTGATACAGTCACACCTGGATACAATCACACCTGGATACAGTCACACCTGGATATAGTCACACCTGATACAGTCACACCTGGATATAGTCACACCTGGATACAATCACACCTGGATACAATCACACCTGATACAGTCACACCTGACACAGTCACATCTGGATACAGTCACACCTGATACAGTCACACCTGGACACAATCACACCTGATACAGTCACACCTGATACAGTCACACCTGGAGACAATCATACCTGGTACAATCACACCTGATGCAATCACACTTGATACAGTCCCACTTGATACAATCACACCTGTTGCAGTTACACCTGATACAGTCACACCTGGAACCAGTCACACCTGATACAGTCACACCTTGATACAATCCCACCTGATGCAGTCACACCTCATACAGTCACACCTTGATACAATCACACTTGATGCAGTCACACTTGATACAGTCACACCTGATACAGTCACACCTGATACAGTCACACCTTGATACAATCACACCCGATGCAGTCATACTTGATACAGTCCCACTTGATACAATCACACCTGATGCAGTCACACCTGATACAGTCATACCTTGTTAAATCACACCTGATGCAGTCACACTTGATACAGTCACACCTGATGCAATCACACCTGATACAGTCACACCTGATACAGTCACACCTGGAAACAGTCACACCTGATACAGTCACACCTGGATACAGTCACACCTGATACAGTCACACCTTGATACAATCACACCTGATGCAGTTACACCTGATGCAGTCACACCTGATACGGTCACACCTTGATACAATCACACCTGATGCAGTTACACCTTGATACAATCACACCTGATACAGTCACACCTTGATACAATCACACCTGATGCAGTCACACCTGATACAGTCACACCTGGATACAGTCACACCTGATACAGTCACACCTTGATACAATCACACCTGATGCAGTCACACCTGATACAGTCACACCTGGATACAGTCACACCTGATACGGTCACACCTTGATACAATCACACCTGATGCAGTTTAACCTGATACAATCAAACCTTGATACAATCACACCTGATGCAGTCACACCTGATATAGTCACACCTGGATACAGTCACACCTGATACGGTCACACCTTGATACAATCTCACCTGATGCAGTTACACCTGATACAGTCACACCTTGATACAATCACACCTGATAGAGTCACACCTGGATATAGTCATATCTGATACAGTCACACCTGATACAGTCACACCTGGCAACAGCCACACCTGATACAGTCACACCTGGATACAGTCACACTTGATACAGTCACACCTGATACAGTCACACCTGGATACAGTCACACCTCATACAGTCACACTTGATAGAGTCACACCTGATACAGTCACACTTGATACAGTCACACCTGATACAGTTACACTTGTTACAATCACACCTGATGCAATCACACCTGATACAGTCACACCTTGATACAATCACACCTGATGAAGTCACACCTGATTCAGTTACACCTTGATACAGTCACACCTGCATACAGTCACACCTGATACAATCACACCTGGAAACAGTCACACCTGGATACAGTCACACCTGATACAGTCACACCTGGATACAGTCACACCTGATGCAGTCACAGCTGATACAGTCACACCTTAATACAATCACACCTGATACAGTCACACCTGATACAGTCACACCTTGATACAATCACAGCTGATGCAGTCACACCTGATAGTCACAGCTTGATACAATCACACATTGATACAATAACACCTGATGCAGTCACACTTGATACAATCACACCTTGATACAATCACATCTGATGCAGTCACACTTGATACAATCAAACCTGATACAGTCACACCTTGATACAATAACACCTGATGCAGTCACACTTGATACAGTCCCACTTGATACAATCACACCTGATGCAGTTACACCTGATACAGTCACACCTGGAAACAGTCACACTTGATACAGTCACACCTGATACAGTCACACCTTGATACAATCCCACCTGATGCAGTCACACCTCATACAGTCACACCTTGATACAGTCACACTTGATGCAGTCACACTTGATACAATCACACCTTGATACAATCACATCTGATGCAGTCATACTTGATACAATCACACCTGATACAGTCACACCTGATACAGTCACACCTTGATACAATCACACCCGATGCAGTCATACTTGATACAGTCCCACTTGATACAATCACACCTGATGCAGTCACACCCGATACAGTCATACCTTGTTAAATCACACCTGATGCAGTCACACTTGATACAGTCACACCTGATGCAATCACACCTGATACAGTCACACCTGATACAGTCACACCTGGAAACAGTCACACTTGATACAATCACACCTGATGCAGTCACACTTGATGCAGTCACTCTTGATACAGTCACACCTGATACAGCCACACCTGGATACAGTCACACCCTGATACAGTCACGCCTGGATACAGTCACACCTGATACAGTCACACTTAATATAGTCACACCTGATACAGTCACACCTGGATACAGTCACACCTTGATACAATCACACCTGATACAGTCACACCTGATACAGTCACGCCTGGATACAGTCACACCTGATACAGTCACACTTAATACAGTCACACCTGATACAGTCACACCTGGATACAGTCACACCTTGATACAATCACACCTGATGCAGTCACACCTGATACAGTCACACCTGATGCAGTCACACCTGATACAGTCACACCTTGATACAGTCACACCTTGATACAATCACACCTGATACAGTCACACCTGATACAGTCACACCTGATGCAGTCACACCTGATACAGTCACACCTTGATACAATCACACCTGATGCAGTCACACCTGATAATGTCACACCTGATAGAGTCACACCTGGACACAATCACACCTGATACAGTCACACCTGATACAGTCACACCTGGATACAGTCACACCTGATACAGTCACACCTGGATACAGTCACACCTGATCCATCACACCTGATACAATCACACCTGATAGAATCACACCTGGATACAGTCTCGCCTGGATACAGTCACACCTGATACAGTCACACCTGGATACAGTCACACCTGATACAGTCACACCTGGATACAGTCACACCTCATCCATCACACCCGATACAATCACACCTGATAGAATCACACCTGGATACAGTCACGCCTGGATACAGTCACACCTGATACAGTCACACCTGGATACAGTCACACCTGATACATTACACCCAATACAATCACACCTGATAGAATCACACCTGGATACAGTCACGCCTGGATACAGTCACTCCTGATACAGTCACACTAAATACAGTCACACCTGATACAGTCACACCTGGATACAGTCACACCTGATGCAGTCACAGCTGATACAGTCACACCTTAATACAATCACACCTGATACAGTCACACCTGATACAGTCACACCTTGATACAATCACACCTGATGCAGTCACACCTGATACAGTCACAGCTTGATACAATCACACATTGATACAATAACACCTGATGCAGTCACACTTGATACAATCACACCTTGATACAATCACATCTGATGCAGTCACACTTGATACAATCAAACCTGATACAGTCACACCTTGATACAATAACACCTGATGCAGTCACACTTGATACAGTCCCACTTGATACAATCACACCTGATGCAGTTACACCTGATACAGTCACACCTGGAAACAGTCACACCTGATACAGTCACACCTTGATACAATCCCACCTGATACAGTCACACCTCATACAGTCACACCTTGATACAGTCACACTTGATGCAGTCACACTTGATACAATCACACCTTGATACAATCACATCTGCTGCAGTCATACTTGATACAATCACACCTGATACAGTCACACCTGATACAGTCACACCTTGATACAATCACACCCGATGCAGTCATACTTGATACAGTCCCACTTGATACAATCACACCTGATGCAGTCACACCTGATACAGTCATACCTTGTTAAATCACACCTGATGCAGTCACACTTGATACAGTCACACCTGATACAGTCACACCTGGAAACAGTCACACTTGATACAATCACACCTGATGCAGTCACACTTGATGCAGTCACTCTTGATACAGTCACACCTGATACAGTCACACTTAATACAATCACACCTGATGCAGTCACACCTGATACAGTCACAGCTTGATACAATCACACATTGATACAATAACACCTGATGCAGTCACACTTGATACAATCACACCTTGATACAATCACATCTGATGCGGTCACACTTGATACAATCAAACCTGATACAGTCACACCTTGATACAATAACACCTGATGCAGTCACACTTGATACAGTCCCACTTGATACAATCACACCTGTTGCAGTTACACCTGATACAGTCACACCTGGAACCAGTCACACCTGATACAGTCACACCTTGATACAATCCCACCTGATGCAGTCACACCTCATACAGTCACACCTTGATACAATCACACTTGATGCAGTCACACTTGATACAGTCACACCTGATACAGTCACACCTGATACAGTCACACCTTGATACAATCACACCCGATGCAGTCATACTTGATACAGTCCCACTTGATACAATCACACCTGATGCAGTCACACCTGATACAGTCATACCTTGTTAAATCACACCTGATGCAGTCACACTTGATACAGTCACACCTGATGCAATCACACCTGATACAGTCACACCTGATACAGTCACACCTGGAAACAGTCACACCTGATACAGTCACACCTGGATACAGTCACACCTGATACAGTCACACCTTGATACAATCACACCTGATGCAGTTACACCTGATGCAGTCACACCTGATACGGTCACACCTTGATACAATCACACCTGATGCAGTTACACCTTGATACAATCACACCTGATACAGTCACACCTTGATACAATCACACCTGATGCAGTCACACCTGATACAGTCACACCTGGATACAGTCACACCTGATACAGTCACACCTTGATACAATCACACCTGATGCAGTCACACCTGATACAGTCACACCTGGATACAGTCACACCTGATACGGTCACACCTTGATACAATCCCACCTGATGCAGTTTAACCTGATACAATCAAACCTTGATACAATCACACCTGATGCAGTCACACCTGATATAGTCACACCTGGATACAGTCACACCTGATACGGTCACACCTTGATACAATCTCACCTGATGCAGTTACACCTGATACAGTCACACCTTGATACAATCACACCTG
This sequence comes from Cephalopholis sonnerati, assembly GCA_019142605.1. Classification (NCBI taxonomy): domain Eukaryota; kingdom Metazoa; phylum Chordata; class Actinopteri; order Perciformes; family Serranidae; genus Cephalopholis; species Cephalopholis sonnerati. The sequence continues at coordinate 46,599,108 of JAGQAX010000005.1, read as the reverse complement.
ATAGAGTCACACCTGGATATAGTCATATCTGATACAGTCACACCTGATACAGTCACACCTGGCAACAGCCACACCTGATACAGTCACACCTGGATACAGTCACACTTGATACAGTCACACCTGATACAGTCACACCTGATACAGTCACACCTGGATACAGTCACACCTCATACAGTCACACTTGATAGAGTCACACCTGATACAGTCACACTTGATACAGTCACACCTGATACAGTTACACTTGTTACAATCACACCTGATGCAATCACACCTGATACAGTCACACCTTGATACAATCACACCTGATGAAGTCACACCTGATTCAGTTACACCTTGATACAGTCACACCTGCATACAGTCACACCTGATACAATCACACCTGGAAACAGTCACACCTGGATACAGTCACACCTGATACAGTCACACCTGATACAGTCACACCTGGATACAGTCACACCTCATACAGTCACACTTGATAGAGTCACACCTGATACAGTCACACTTGATACAGTCACACCTGATACAGTCACACTTGTTACAATCACACCTGATGCAATCACACCTGATACAGTCACACCTTGATACAATCACACCTGATGAAGTCACACCTGACTCAGTTACACCTTGATACAGTCACACCTGGATACAGTCACACCTGATACAATCACACCTGGAAACAGTCACACCTGGATACAGTCACACCTGATACAGTCACACCTGGATACAATCACACCTGATACAGTCACACTTGATGCAGTCACTCTTAATACAGTCCCACTTGATACAATCACACCTGATGCAGTCACACCTGATAGAGTCACACCTGATGCAGTCACACCTGATACAGTCACACCTTGATACAATCACACCTGATACAGTCATACTTGATACAGTCACACCTGGATACAGTCACACCTGTACAGATTATCTGTGGTTCTTCATTTCTCAGACTCAGCTCTCAGAGATGCAGCTGGTCACACAGACTGAGCAGATTAGATTATAATCTGATAATTAAACATTTATAAACCAAACGAGCTTCTCTCAGTCACCTGTTCAGGTGTCATTAAACTTATGATGATGTCACATTATAATTCACTGTTGTTCATGTCCTCCTGTCTGCACCTGTGTGTGTCTCAGGGCTCTCGGTCCAGCGGAAAGTTGCACAGCTTTGGGAAAAGAGAACAGGCCATTAAAAGGAATCCTAACGTCCCGGTGGTGGTCCGAGGGTGGCTCTACAAACAGGTCAGGACACACACACACACACACACACACACACACACACACACACACTAATCACTACCACATCATGTTCTGACTTCACTGGACGGCTGTATTGTGACACTGTGACCTGACATGGAAACAGAACTCTGATTCAGTCTTTACGGTGTGGCGTCACCTGACAGCCACATGTTGAGGCGTGGAGGTCTGCTGTGACGTCACACAGGCGGACAGTGATGGTCAGTCGTTACAGGTCCAAACTGAGCTGCTGAACCTCGGGACATTAACCTGAAGAGGACAGGTCCTTAACTCACCTGTAGGAACACGTGAACTGACACTCTGTCCTGAACACAATATTTAGTCTGGACATGTCTGTGTCTCTGTAATGAGACACTTCAGGGACGAGTCCCAGCTTCAGATGTGTCCTGTAACATGTCCTCCATGTCCCACTTTCACTTTGTCTTGATTTATATCGTCTGCTGTGGAGACACGAAGCAGCTGCTGCTCGTCACTGTGACTGGACACAGATACTACACACAACTAATACACACTACTACACACATTAAACTACACACAGACACAGACTGTGACTGGACACAGATACTGGAGGGTCTCAGGTTCTACTGAGGACATGCGGAGACGTCAGCAGGCTTCGTCCCACCAGAGGACACTTAATATGAGACAGACATGTTACTGCTGAGCTGTTAATGACCACACACAACTAATACACACACTAAACTAACACACACTCAGATACACACTGTCACAGCTGATAAACAGGAAGTCAGATATTCATGTAGCTTAGCGCAGTGTGTCTCTGTCTCTGTGTCTCTGCAGGACAGCTCTGGGATGCGTCTCTGGAAGAGGAAGTGGTTCGTCCTGGCTGATTTCTGTCTGTTTTATTACAAAGGTGAGTCTTTGTGAGACATCCACTGGACCTGAGACATGTGGACCCATTTCACTCTGACCTACCTGCTGTCTCTCTGTCTCCACGTCCCACAAATCAGCACCTGTAAATATAAAACCAGAGTGAGACAGACTGAGACAGTAGGACAGTGGGACAGACTGAGACAGTAGGACAGTGGGACAGACTAAGACAGTGGGACAGTGAGACAGACTAAGACAGTGGGACAGTGGGACAGTGAGACGGAGGGGACACAGCAGATAAACCTCCTCACCATTCAGAGAATGTGTCCTCCAAATGTCCTTCAATTATTTTTAACCAATGACTCCTTTAATCCACAGAGAGGCCTGAGACACACACACACACACATGCAGAGACACACACACACACACACACACACACACACACACACACACACACACACCCTGAGACACAAATTGAGACACACACACACTCACGTGCACAGGTGTCTGTGCACACTCACACATTTTCACACCATTACTGAACTTTACGCTGTGGTTGTGGACACACAGAGACAGACATGTGGACATAGATGTCCCTGTGTCCACTGGAGGACGGACGCTGTGCAGACACACATTGTTTTCTGTCTCTGTGAGGACCAGCTGATGTTTTCACATTCAGGTTGTTTGTGAGGAAGTGAGGACATTTAATAGTCGTCTCCTCTCTGAGAGGCTGTTTGACCAGTTTAGGTCAAAGGTCAAAGGTTAAAGGCTGTGTGATGTCATAGAGGTGTGTGTGCGTGTGTGTGTGTGTGTGTGTGTGTGTGAGTGTGAGAGACAGAGGAACGTGGACGGGCTGCCAGCTTGAGCTCTGTGACATGAGGAGACCAGAGCAATCATTTACAGTTTGGCACAGCACAGCAGTGTGTGTGTGTGTGTGTGTGTGTATATGTGTGTGTGAGATGACATCATCAGTGGGCGATGAGTGTTATTTAATGAGTCTGTTTTCTTTCCTCCATATCTCTGTCTCTTGTTCCTTGTCTCACCTTCCTCACCCTCATTATTCCTCTGTCCCTCCCTCTGTGTCTCCCCCTCTGTCCCCTCTGTCCCTCCCACCATCTATCTGTCCCTCTGTCCATCTGTGTCTCCATCTCTCTGTGTGTCTGCAGACAGCAGAGAGGAGTCGGTCCTCGGCAGTATTCCTCTGCCCAGCTATGTCATTTCAGCCGTGGGACCAGAGGACCACATCAGCCGAAAGTTTGCCTTCAAGGTACGTCTGTCTCCGTCCCACATCTGATGTGTGTGTGTGTGTGTGTGTGTGTGTGTGTGTGTATGCGTGTGTGTGTGTGTGTGTGTGTGTGTGTGTGTGTGAACACAGAGTGATTCTTTGTGAAATGAAGATGCAGCACAGAGATGATCGACACTAACTGATCACCTGATCAGACCAAACACAGAGGTGTAACCATAGAACAGGAATAGTAAAGCGTTGAAGCTGATCTGAGAGAGAACGTTAGTACAGACTGTGACGACGTGACAGGTGAGAACGTTAGTGCGGAGTGTGACAACGTGACGGGTGAGAACGTTAATATGGACTGTGACGACGTGACGGGTGAGAACGTTAGTACGGACTGTGACGACGTGACGGGTGAGAACGTTAGTACGGACTGTGACGACGTGACGGAGACATTAACAGATTCTTCTCCGAGAGGAGTCAATGTAAAGAATGTCAGCGCTCAGCGGCACACTTCAGATGTGATGTGAGACTGTTGAACAGGATCGTTGAGTCAAGGACGTTTCAGGCTGAAGTTATTCCTTCAGGAGGCGTGAGAAAATATTTGAGATACTGACGTTTTGTTCTGCTGTCTGCTCGTATGATGAAGTCAAATATCTTCACGCACTTGTTCTGAGAGTTTCCTTCAGCTGGTTTATATCATCGATGGAATAATTCACCTTCCTCTGCGACTGAAATACGCCCCCCCCTGCTGGCAGCAGAGACGACGTCACAGTCACAAACTGATCAGTTAACTCGTCGTTTTTATCACGTCTCATTTCAAATGTTTCATCTTTTATAAACCTGATTAACGAGTTCATTATGTCAGAGCTACAGGAATATCTGTGACAGTCAATAAAACACATCCTCCTTCAGTTGTAACCCCGCCCACCCTCAGCCCGCCCTCAGCTGTGTGCAGCTCTCAGCACCTGTTGTACTGAAGTCCATTACCATTGAATGTCTGTCAGTGTCTTTATGAGACGGACAAGTTCCTCTGGGACAGGCTGAAGCGTCTCCGTTCCCCGAGGCAGTGAAGTCTGTTTGTCTCCGGATCGACACGTGTGACGTTAAGAGGAAAACAAACTGTACAAACCCTCAGCAGAGTGTTTACACACTCGTGACTTCCTCTTTATGTGTATTTTAAAGATGTGTGTGTATGGACGAGGTTTACGATCAGTTTCTGACACGCGGCGACAAGTTTGTCTCAGTGGCACCTGGACTCAGTGGGCTCCTGGACTCAGTGGGTCCTGGACTCAGTGGCACCTGGACTCAGTGGCACCTGGACTCAGTGGGTCCTGGACTCAGTGGGTCCTGGACTCAGTGGGTCCTGGACTCAGTAGGACCTGGACTCAGTGGGTCCTGGACTCAGTGGGGTCCTGGACTCAGTGGGTCCTGGACTCAGTAGGACCTGGACTCAGTGGGGTCCTGGACTCAGTGGGTCCTGGACTCAGTAGGACCTGGACTCAGTAGGACCTGGACTCAGTGGGTCCTGGACTCAGTGGGGTCCTGGACTCAGTGGCACCTGGACTCAGTGGGTCCTGGACTCAGTGGCACCTGGACTCAGTGGGTCCTGTACTCAGTGGGACCTGGACTCAGTGGGTCCTGGACTCAGTGGGTCCTGGACTCAGTGGGACCTGGACTCAGTGGGACCTGGACTCAGTGGGTCCTGTACTCAGTGGCACCTGGACTCAGTGGGTCCTGGACTCAGTGGGGTCCTGGACTCAGTGGGACCTGGACTCAGTGGGTCCTGGACTCAGTGGGACCTGGAATCGGTGGGTCCTGGACTCAGTGGGTCCTGGACTCAGTGGCACCTGGACTCAGTGGGACCTGGACTCAGTGGGTCCTGGACTCAGTGGGACCTGGACTCGGTGGGTCCTGGACTCAGTGGGTCCTGGACTCAGTGGGGTCCTGGACTCAGTGGGTCCTGGACTCAGTAGGACCTGGACTCAGTGGGTCCTGGACTCGGTGGGACCTGGAATCGGTGGGACCTGGACTCGGTGGGACCTGGACTCAGTGGGACCTGGAATCGGTGGGACCTGGACCAAGAGGAAGGGAACATGGGCAGAGTTGTGGGGACTAAAACCTTTTTGGATCTGGTTCCCTCTGCGGCCAGTGTTAGGCTCCGCCCCTCAGTCCAGCTGTGAACTCTGCTCAGACCGCAGCGTGATGGGTGACATCACAGGAAGTGATGTATGATGTTGGACAGTTAGAGCTCAGGTGTGGTCCGTACCTTTCTTACTCCAGATCGTAGTCTCCACTGTTATTCCCGACATGACAATAATCTGAATCTGATACGCGTCCTGTAAACAACAACAACAACACGCTCTGATTGGATCTTCTGAATTAACCCTTTATGACACAAAGTGTTTCCTGATATGATGTAATGTGGGAGATGATGATGTCATCTTCAGACATGTTTACAGCACATTCATGAGACGTTTGTTTTGTGACAGACGTCCTCTGGTCTGTTTACGGTCGGCTCTGTGTGTTGTCATGGAGACGTTGTAAACAAACAAACAGTTTTTCAGGCTGGTGTAGAGACAAACTCCCATTAAACCCATTATAGGAGCCAGTCTGACACCAGTAGGACCAGTTACCCACAGAGTGAGTCTGATGGTGTGTGTGTGTGTGTGTGTGTGTGTGTGTGTGTGTGTGTGTGTGTGTGTGTGTGAGTGCTGCAGTCATTGACCATCAAATCGAACACGTCATGATGCCACAAATGAACCCTTCAAGCCTGGACGCCCCCCCCACCCCCACCCCCACCCCCACCCCCACTCCCCATTCACCCAGTCCTCTTCCTCTCTTGTTCCCATTGGCCGGCTGCCCGACTGGGACCTCCCTCTGTCCCTGTGAGCGCGTGGCGTTGCCCAGTGACAGCCCGCCCATAAATAGGTACTTCCTGTCTCTGTCTGCCATGTGTAACCTGACACACATGTTTATATGCTGTTGGTGCGTGGTGGGTGTGTGTGTGATGGAATATACAGCTGATGATGTCACTGATGATGTGTATATTCCTGTGATGGGTCTGGTGCATGTTCTGAGCGTGGCGTGGCCGTCATGTGTTCCTCTGTGTGTCACGCCGTTGTGGTTATGACAGTATGAATCTGTGTATTTGGCTGATCTGGTGTGGGGCTTATCGTTCATCTATGTGCTGCTCTGGCCGTCTGCTCCATCTGTCACATCTCCTGTCCCAGCATGCACTGCTCTGATGGCCACGAGACAAACCTCACTCTGTTATGTGGAGCTGACGTCACCTCACGACACTTGTTACACACATGTGGAGCAGGAACATGAAGCGTGTAGGAGCTGTGTGAGTGTTACTGCAGACAACCTGTTTCACTGTGCGTCTCTTCCTGACAGGATCTTTAACACACGTGTAGAGCAGGAACATGTGTGACTGAACATGGAGGCTGCGTGGTCAGTGACCTGTACATCTGTGCGTCTCTTCCTGACAGGATCTTTAACGCACAGAAACTCTGAATGTTTCTCTGAGAGCTGATTCAAACCAACACGCCCACAGGCGGTCGCTGATGTTGTATTCAGTTTCTCCAGTTTAAAGTTTGGGAGCGTGAGCGTTATCAGGAGCTGCGAGCGGCTCCGGCTGCTCGGCCTTATCTCTACCAGCACAATGACTCTTTAAATAGCGCCCTGACAAAGTGTGTGTGTGTGTTTGTCCACGGGGAGGAGGGCCGACACTATTGTGAGCCTCTCTGAGTGGTGAGTGATATTGTTCAGATTGTTGAAGAAAGGAAGGAAGGAAAGGAAGGAAGGGAAGGAAGGAAGGAAGGAAGGAAGTGATTAAGGCTGTAAAACACAGACAGGAAGTGATATGAAGAGGAGAGGAAGGACGGCTGGTGAAACAGAGGACGGAGATATGCAGGGAGGGACTTTTCATATTTTCTGTTAAACAATAAAGTGCAGAAAACAAATAATGACCCCCCCCCCCGGCCCTCCCACAGTCACAGAGCGGCAGCACAAAGAGAAGAAGAGGCTAAGCGCTCCATGGATTCAGTGTGGAGGTGTTCAGGTCGCGCTCTCACCGCTGAATGAGCCACTCAGCATTCCTGATAAACACCGCCGCAGTCTCTCTCACGGTGCTATTTTAAACCACTGACAACTGCTGCTGCTGCTGCTGCTGCTCTGTGTGTGTGTGTGTGTGTGTGTGTGTGTGTGTGTGTGTGTGTGATCGACAGGGCTTTTAAATGTGTGTGTGTGCTCGGCTGGAGGTCGTGTGGGCTGTGACATCATCGTTTCTGGCTGGTCCTCACTGTGGACGTGTTAACAGACCTTGGAGCTCTGTTACTTCTTATGAAAGCTGAAATCTCTCTGTGTCCGCGGTGTCACATGACCTGATCATCATCATCAGGCTCACGGAGCGGGCGCACTACAGACTTCCACCAACCAAGCGGCTAACTTTCTGTTTAGCGCTCCGCTAACTTGAATTGGAATAAAATTATGTCATCTTTGCGGCTCTGACAGACTTTACAGACTTTGTTGGGCCGAAAGGATCAAATCCTGACACGAGTCGTTTCGTTGTGACGCTTAAAAAAGACATCAAAACCCCCCGGATGTAGAAACATCCTTAAACACCCTGAAACATACGTTAGCATATCGATAAGTGTGCTCCTCCACCTTCATCAGACCTGTCAGTGAGACATACGATAAAGAAAGAGTCATTTAACCTCTGTGTCACATCAGTGAGGTCCTCCAACGCTGTCAGAGCAGCCGTCAGTACACACGGCTGTAGATAACTGAAGCGTCATCAACATGATTACATCACATTTCTACAAACCATCATGGCGGTAAAATCTCAATCATCATCATCATTAAACGTCAGACGGACGATCAGTGATTCCTTCATGTTCATCTGAGTTTACAGAGATCTTCACAGGACCAAATGAAAGCTTCACTTACAGACAGGTGAATAAACGTGTTAATGTGCCTTAGATTGACAATATTTAATCCTCAACATCATCATGTGACCTTCAGTTATCTGAGCTGAATCTGTGTGTGTGCGCCTGCTCTGAAGAACACGCGACGTCTTCACGCTCTCCGTCTGTAAACACCAGCTGACATGTGTGAGAAGGTGATCAGTGAACAGGGTTTAAAAAGAACAGGCTTCAGATCAGAGACCGTCTTTGGTTAAAGTTTCTGTGACTCAGATTATTCAACAACTGTCTGTCTGTGTGTCTGTGCACGTGCATGTCAATATCAGCGCACGTACCCAAACATCTGAGTGGCGGCTCGGCACAGCTCAGCACAGCTCGGCACAGCTCATCACAGCGTGGCGCTCCGTGTCTCTGTCAGAGTGTTGATGGTTAGCAAGCAGCCGTGTTTTGACAGCTGCTTCCTGATGATGCTGTTTCTCCTCTCGTCAGATTTTGGGATGTTTCAGGATCCAGTGTTTTTAAGATCAGTGTTTGCTAACGAGTTTCTCTGTTTCCTGTTTCCTGTTTCCTGTCATGGAAACACATCTTCATTTGTGACGGTGACTCCTGAGAGGTCAAATGTTTCTGTCAGAGGAGTCTGGTGACTGTGGGCGGGGCCTGCAGGAAAACGTATGTTAACACCCTGAAATAAACTCAACATCAGTTGAAGTGTAAGCTGTGTTTACAATACTTTACTGTACTTGACAGTATTTTACTGCTCTGCTGTGGAGTCAGACCGAGCTGTCCGACGGGAGCTGAAGCCGTTATAACACCGTCTTTGAAGCCACAGAAACAGTAATCTTCGAAACTGTCGGAGTCCCGCCAACTGAAGCATTTAGTGTGTTTGTGTTATCGTGTCTTTGCTGACCGACATCTGAATCTTTGGATTTTCTTACATCAGGAACTGAATCATTTAAACACCTCAGAAAATACATACTGTATGGCGTATGAATACACTGATGTGACACTGTTTGTTATGGTCTGTAGTGTCGCTATGTTCAGAGCTGTGACAGCAGTACATTGATCTGTTGGTGGTGTTACAGGTCATGATGTCATCAATCAGCTGCTGGTGTGTTCGCACTAAGACATGCATCATGATTAGAAACTACAGACTGAGTTCATCTGAGGCAGAGTTAAATAACGTCAGAAAATAAAGTGAACCAGGAGGTAGAAAAAAAACAGCACCACAGGATTGTGGGTAATGTTGGAGCCGTTTTAAATGAAACATTTCAGATGATCCTGAGACGATGAAGAGGACATGATGATGCTGAGCTCACCGCCACAGTGTCAGGACAAACTTATTCTCCACACCACCGTCCACTGAAGCATCATCAGACAGGTTATTAAAACGTGGACGAATCACGTGAGCGATCAGCTCCCAGATGTTTAAATATGAACCAGGATCAGCCTCGAGTTCAAGTGGGGAGATGATGGTTGGTGGTTTTATTTTTAGAGCAGCAGCAGGCTGCAGTGAGATAAGCTGAGTTTGTTTCAGCAGCCAGACGGCAGCGCTGTCAGAGGACGGCTGACAGGTTTCAGGCTGTCGGGGAACCTGGAAGGGCTGAAGGAGCGTTGATGTTCATGTGAGCTGGAGTTGATTCAGACTTTACAGTCTGCATCATTCATCAGGTCGCTCTGTGTGAACGATAAACTGCACGAGATGAGGGGGAGGTGTTTCCTGTGTGTCTGACGCTGCAGACAGGAACTGCCGAGGAATTACTTCCCATCTGATCACAGTATGAAGCAAACAAAGACGTGACAGTGAGACGAGTGTCCATCCACCACAACACTCCTCGTCATCCTGCAGCCGTTACTCAGACAGAAGATTGAACCTTTAATTGCATCTGTTGGTGGGGGGGTTCTCCCATTTGTCCTCCAGTCCAACCACACTGAAGGAAGGAAGGAAGGAGGGGGAAAAGTAGGACATGTCAGAAGCTGAGTGTAGTTCAGGGTCTGTAATAATCCCTCTGTGACTGCAGGGACATCCTCATACAAACACTCAGCTGATAGTGACGTACTGATCTTCACCTGTCTGATGGCGTATTTCCTTCCTCCTGTGGAGAACTAACCAATTAAAATATCACTGACATCATGTTGGGATATTTGTAGCTCGACTGGAAACGAGTTCAGGAAGATCGGGCAGGAAGCCCGTATGAATTATCACAGAGTGAACGTCTCGGTTTGAGTGGACTCATCCACAGCAGGAGGACAAACCAACATCTCTGATGACGGTCAGGTCCTCAGAGGACAGACTGTCTCTGCTGACGGTCGTCTCAGAGGACAGACTGTCTCTGCTGACGGTCAGGTCCTCAGAGGACAGACATGCAGCCAGAAACATGTTGACTTCATGTTCCTGTGTCTGAGCTGGTGTCTCCGTCCTCACACACACACAGAGTATAAAAAGAGAAATGATGTGTTAAAGCTGCACTCTGATTATTTGGACAGTCTCACAGAGTCCTGTCATACCTCAGGTACTTTCAGCAGGTCAGAGAGGAACATTCAGGAGGACGATGATGATGATGATGATGATGAGGAGGAGGAGGATAGCTCCGCCCCCTCCGTGTGGTGTCATCACATTTTGTCTCATATTTTTGCAGCGACTCAAAGAATAAAACATGTCAGGCTGAGTTCTCGTCCTGTAACAGGAAGAACATCATCTGCCGCTCACGGTCGCCGCCTCCCCCCCGCTCAGCTTCCTGTGCCACCCGCAAACACTGACCCCTGCTGGTGGGAGCTGTGAACTACATAAACACATCCTCAGTAACAGATTACTGATTCATGTTTGATCAGCGCCGCCTCATTAAACGGTTTGACCTCAGGTCATCGGCAGTGACTGACGGCTGTGTCCTCGGCTCTGATTGGCTGTTGTTGTTCATGTGTGTTGGACCTGCTGAGAAACACAGCGAGCGTCAGTGTACAAATATGAAGAAGTTACTGTGACCTCTGACCTCTCATGTGTCCCCAGTAGGTCTGTCAGGATCAGATCAGGTTTGTGAGGACACTCTGACGTCCTTCTCTCTGACGCTGTCATTTCCTCATCTATCTCTCCTCTCATTGGTCGACAGCTGTGGCTTCGTTGGTCGTTACCTGGCTGGTCTCTGTGTGGTTTCCTTCGTTGGCTGTCTCTGTTTGGCTGATGTTGTTTCTCTTGTTGGACGGCATGTCTCCTCCTTGTCCCTCTGACCTCAGCTGAAGCTGGATGGCGTCTCTGTCTCTCTGACCTCAGCTGAAGCTGGACGGCATCTCTGTCCCTCTGACCTCAGCTGAAGCTGGACGGCGTCTCTGTCCCTCTGACCTCAGCTGAAGCTGGACGGTGTCTCTGTCCCTCTGACCTCAGCTGAAGCTGGTGGGACGGCGTCTCTGTCCCTCTGACCTCAGCTGAAGCTGGACGGCGTCTCCGTCCCTCTGACCTCAGCTGAAGCTGGTGGGACGGCGTGTCTGTCTCTCTGACCTCAGCTGAAGCTGGACGGCGTCTCTCTCCCTCTGACCCGTCCTCCTCTCTCTTCCTATAGGCTAGCCACACAGGTATGCGCTCGTACATTTACAAGCAGAGCTCTGTGATTGGCTCGCAGGCGGAGCACAGCGGGATGAGGACGTACTACTTCAGCGCTGACACCCAGGAGGACATGAACACCTGGCTGAGGGCCATGAACCAGGCCACGCTGATGGAGAACCACACACACACACTCATCAGGTACAGTTACACACACACACACACTCACACACAGCAGGAGTCAGGAGGTACAGGAGGAGGACGTTGATGTTCAGTCACTAAATAAACAGACTGAACAAACTAAAGTAAACGTTCCTCCACAGGTCGTCTCTTCTGTTTGTGCTGTCAAACACTGACCTGTCAGCTGAACTCCGTGAGCTCCCCCTGCTGTCTGACAGCTGTATTTCATAAATCAGATCCTCTGTCCTCAGTGTGTGTTTTTATATTGAGATATAAAGTTTATTAAAGCTCATTATGATTACAGCTGTAGGTCTGACTGAAAACACACACACACTCTCTGCCTTTAAATGTTTGTCCTCTGTCAGTCCGTGTTTGGTCCCAGACATGTTGTACGGAGCTGTGGAGGTCTTGAATGAACCCTGAAGAGATCAACTGCTAATGAAGCCTGCCTCCTGTCCGTAGAGCTCAGTGTACATCCTGTTTCTGTCTGACATGGCGCTCTGTTGTTTCAGCAGCGACTCAGTTCATGAACGTTCTGTTAAACATGTTCATTCAGTTTTTTATATCTCTGCAGCTCTGGGGTCGTTTCATTTGTTTATATTTACACAGTTTGACCCTCTCAGGCTCCGCCCACTAAGATATTCTTGATGACAGATATTTTCCTCGTCTGTTTTAAAGAATAATTCAGTCCACACCTCCTTCAGTCACTGAGTCCAAACACCTGCCTGAGTCAGCTGTTTTCTGTCCTCGTCATTAAAGACAGTGACGTGTACACGTAACATTACCTGTTTTAAAAAAGCCTCCTGGAAATGACATCACCGTTAACTGGAGGGCGAAGAAGCTCAGTCAAACATACGAGTGATGCTCCGGACATGTCAAAGTTTTCCTTCCATTCCTCATCAACAGTCCTCCTCTGGAAAATGTCCCCAGCATCTGCTGGTGCGACGGCTCTGATCCCAAACTGTCGTCTGTGGTGGTTTTTAAACCGCGGACACTGAGGTGCAGCAGAAACACCGGACGCAGCAGACGCCTCCGTCCATCTGTCCGTCTGTCTGTCCGTGAGGTGGTGCAGCAGCAAAGTCGTCACTAATAATAATAATACATTGGATTTTTGTTGGTTTGTGGATGAGAGGTCAAAACTCAGAGGAAAATATCTGTTCTCAAAAATATCTGTAGACAGGAACTAAATCATCTTCATAGTGCTCAGATATTTATCTGTCAGTCTGCTTCTCTGTCTGCACTGCACTCTTAATAAATACCAATAAACATCATCATCATCATCATCATCACACACTGAGTGACAGTGTGACCTGACAGTATGTGTTATCGTACTGTAGGAGACAGCTACACTTGTTTCGTCCTTTAAATACAAACCTGTGAGGAAGTGTCTCCGTCTGTTTGTCACCTTGTTTTATTCCTGAAACTTTCTCGCCCTGCTGTTTATAGTTTTTACAGATGTGTGTCAGCCCTGCAGCGGTATGACTTTATATATGACTTTATATATGACTTTATATATGAGTTTATATATGACTTTATATATGACTTTATATATGAGTGTGTATATGACTTTATATATGACTTTATATATGACTTTATATTTGAGTTTATATATGAGTTTATATATGACTTTATATATGAGTGTGTATATGACTTTATATATGACTTTATATATGAGTTTATATTTGAGTTTATATATGACTTTATATATGAGTTTATATTTGAGTTTATATATGACTTTATATATGAGTTTATATTTGAGTTTATATATGACTTTATATATGAGTTTATATTTGAGTTTATATATGACTTTATATATGAGTTTATATATGACTGAGTATATGACTTTATATATATGAGTATATATTCAAGTTTATATATGACTTTATATATGACTTTATATATGAGTTTATATATGACTTTATATATGAGTGTGTATATGACTTTATATATGACTTTATATATGAGTTTATATTTGAGTTTATATATGACTTTATATATGAGTTTATATATGACTTTATATATGAGTTTATATTTGAGTTTATATATGACTTTATATATGACTGAGTATATGACTTTATATATATGAGTATATATTCAGGTTTATATTTGAGTTTATATATGACTTTATATACGAGTGTGTATATGACTTTATATATATGAGTGTATATACGAGTTTATATTTGAGTATATATATGACTTTATATATGACTTTACATATGACTTTATATATGAGTGTATATATGAGTGTGTATATGAGTTTATATATATGAGTATATATATGAGTTTACGTTTGAGTGTATATATGACTTTATATGTGACTTTATATGACTTTATATATGAGTGTGTATATGAGTTTATATTTGAGTGTATATATGACTTTACATATGACTTTATATATGAGTATATATATATGAGTGTGTATACGAGTTTATATTTGAGTGTATATATGAGTGTATATATGACTTTATATGTGACTTTATATATGAGTGTGTATATGAGTTTATATTTGAGTATATATATGACTTTATATATGAGTGTGTATATGATGAGCAGTGTGTGAGCGTAGTGTATTTTATTTTACGTGATTACTTTCACTTTCTGATGTTGTGAACGAGCAGCCACTGTCTCCATGTTTTATTCATATGCTGACGGAGGGGGATGTTTCAGATGCCTGCAGCTCGTACTCCTCCTGTTTCTGTTTTTTGGAGGGAGATCCCAGCAGACTGCTGTGGCTGTTGATGACTGACAGGAGAGAAACCGAACTGCACACAGGAAAGGTTTTTTTTTGCCTCCTGTTTTGGCGTTTTCTCACTAAACAAACTGAAACAGTCGTGTTCCTGTTCGCTGACATGTTGCACTGCTTTTTTTAATTCCTCTGGTGACTTTATCAACATGCAGATATATTTTCATACAGTGATGGAGAACTCTGCGACCAGCTGTGACAGGGAGGGGTTTGTGAGGTACTGATCCACGGTCAGTGTCTAACCTGAGCAATGATCTACTGTGGACGGGTCAGCAGCAAGACATGTTTTAGCTGCATGAACAACTCATCAGTAAATCAGTTTAAGTGTTGGTTATATTTAGAAATGTTCACCACTTCACCTCACTGTCAGACATCTGTTTACATGAGGACTCTGTTAACGACCTCAGCTCTCCATCTACACACTCTATATGAAAAACTCAGTGACCACAGGAGCTGCTGGTCGACCGCTGCCTCCATCAGACAGTTGGTTTGTGTTACTGTGTGACTTCAGTGAATCTGAATTAACCACCAAAGTGACACAGACTGACGGAGGCAGCGTTGGACCAGCAGCCTGTGTTCACTGATGTTAAATCTCTGTTTGTCTCAGTGGACTCTGGCTCTGTTGTTTCTATTAACCCTTACAAATCAAGCTGCAGCCATATTTAAGAGTTTAGTAGATGTTTCAGTGTGAGTCAGTGACTACAGCTGAAGAGTCAGTAAAACCTGAGTCGTCCCTCCAGGACGCTGAACGACAGATCAACAGCTCAGAAAACCAGTTTTAATGTAAACAGTCCTGAGCTGATCCTGAGCTAACATTTTAACAGAGTGTGGTTTATTATTTGGGTGCTGAAACCAGGGCTGAGTGTTGTTTATAAAAATACAAAACCAGTACTAAAACTAGTACAAAGATCAGTCCCCTTAAAGAGTTCCTCATCTGATCCTTTAAACTGCTTCATGTGGCTGTGGCTCAGACAGTAGTGCGGGTTGTCCACCAGTCAGCAGTGTGATCCCGTCCCCTCCGGCCTGCAAACACTCTGTTACACCTCAGATCTGTTTTTGTTTAGCTCAAGAAGAATTGTGGGTCATTGTGGATTTGTTAGATGCTCTCAGTCAGAGCTTGAGTTGGACCAAAGTCTCCTGGTGACATGATGATGTACATGTGTGTGTTGGTGACATATTTTGTTATTTCCCATGATTTGAGGCGAAGAAACATGCCAATGTTAAACACAGGAGGCCCCAGAGTGAAGCCTTGGGGGACGCCACATGTTTCTACATCTGAATATGTAGAAACACATTTGTTCTGTTGTTTTGACGCTTTTCATCGAGCAGGAACGTCTTCTGTTGTCAGAGCCTACTTACAGACATGTTTCAGCTTTACTGCCCTCTTTAAAACATTTAGAAAACTAATCAAGTAAAATAAGTTACATGACTTTGATGAAGTTATTAAAACAGTTAAATTATTTATTATATGTTTAACAGGGTAACTGTAACCTGTTACATTTAGAAATAAACCTTTCCAACGCTGCACCTCAAACGATCTCATGTCATCAGATCCAAACTGACCCTTTGACTCAGAGATGATGTCGTCCATGTTCCAGTTAACTCAGACTGATAGAAACAAACTAGTCATCATTTATATTGAATATCTTTAGATCCCAGCTGTCGACACCTGAGGCTGTTTAATTAATTTCCTAAATATAAACTTTTTAGAGACATGACTGTTTCTGTGGTTTGTTGTCACAGAGGATTTTATTAACCAGTTTAACACCTGGCTGTGGTTGCAGGGTTCATCTCCTCATCTGTCCTGTTTTAAACTGCTCTGTGTTTTTATCTTTATGAAGTCAGTGATGATTCTGAAAGTTTCTCTTTCATGTGGCGTTCATGGAGTTTAGGTTCAGTTCAGCAGAACAAAGACAGAGACCTCTATGATATTGAGGCAGTGATCAGATTAAACAGAACTGGTGCTTATCGAGTTAAAAACACTGAAATCCTTCGAGAGGTTTGAAGAAGAAGAATCGTCTGTCGGCTGGAGTTAATTATTCTCCTGTTCTCCTGTGTAACAGAGTTTTTACAAATATTCGAAGAGTCGGTGTCAGACAGGAGAATAATCATAATCACTTTACTCTCCCCTGATGCTTCTGTTAATGTTCCCTCCTCCAGCTCTCAGGTGTGACTGATTATTCATCTCCTCACCGTCACTCTCAGGAATCAAACTCTCTCAGTGTTCGAGACAAACTGACACACAGTATAAACAAAGACAGACTCTCACCCAGTCTTTAATGTGATCTCTTCTCTCCACAGACCATCTGAGAAGTTAGAGACGTTCAACATGCTGCAGCAGCAGGCCGTCCCTCAGTCCAACCACGTCAACCACCTCAAGACCTCTGACTGCGACGCCATGAAGCCCATCATCCACGAGGTCCTCCTGGAGCCCATCCATCGCGACGCAGACAAACGCTGCAGCTTCCACAAAGACTCTCCTGCCACTGCCACACTGGAGCGCCCTATAGGAAGTACCCCCCTGGAAATGGACACACACATGTCCCTCCCCTCCAACCCTGCATCCTCCGCCCTCCCGCAGTTAGACCACGTGTCGGCCTCAGCACCTGTGTCCAGGGTTCCCTCCCGGGCGCCATCACGAGCCGCCTCCACTCTCCCCTCCAGTGTCTGCACGAGGAATGGCCTCGTGTCCACGCCCAGCCCCATCCTGGAGCCCAATGGCATCGCAGCGGGAACATACCAGAGGGCGCCGGCCCCGCCCCCTGCTGACACACAGAAACAGGTGCACAGGAGAAGCGCTCTGGAGCAGGTGGAGCAGTGGGTCAAAGTGCAGAAGGCGGAGCACAAAGGGTACGTCATCGTCACATGTCTGACATATACCAACATATATGTTTCATGTGTTGACTGACTGCGCAGCAAAGGTGGGTCAGGGTTAGGCACTCAGGTTACATGACGTCAGGTCACATGACCCGACTTTAGTTACACGTTTTAGGACTTGTGTGACTGACGATGATAAAAGACACGACTTGACTTTGACTTGGTGTTTATGACATGAGACTTGATTTAGACTTGAGACAGGTGATTCAAAAGGACTTTAACTTCATGCTGAGAAGTTTTGTTTGTTTCTGAAACATGTTCGAATGATTTCCAGGGCAGTTTGCACAAACCTGGCAACGTGTTAGAGGTCAACACACGGAGCAACCACCATGAAATATAATTGACAATTGACAATGAAATCAGTAAGAAGAGAAGCGGTCTGTAAAGTCTGCAGCTCAGAAATACGTGACATGAACTTTATCTGTCACTACAAAACCCACAAAGAAAAGTACATGAAAAGTAGCTACGAAGCTAATGTATGACTTGTGACTTGCTTGACCTGAGCAGGGACTTGACTTGCTCAATTCTCACCACAGTAACTTGGGACTTGCTTGAGACTTGAAGGGAAAGATTCAAGACTTGTTTGTGACCTGCACGTGTGAGTTACGTCCTCGTTTGCGGTGCAGCGTACAGGCGGAGTAGATTTACACCACAGGCTCTGTATCAGTGTTAAGTTTTCTCCGGTGAACACGAGCGTGAGCATCAGCCAGACATGAACGCATCATGTCTGCACAGCACCGCATTTTCTTTCTGAACTCAGACTGGAAAATACTGAGTTATTATTAAAGGGGTAGCTTGTTAATTTTCAACCAGAGGTCTCATTTATAAACACCGATACACACAAAACGAGGCCTGAAAGAGGCGTACGTCACTTCCCACATAAAAGTTGTGATCTATAAAAACAGACTCGATGGGAGAAACTCTGACTCGTGCTGACCAACATTTCAGAGACAGGAAATTGGCGACGCAGACGGTGAGGTGGAGCCTGATTGTAGAAATTGTCTTCACTCATCTTGAAATAAAATCCAGAGTCCTCTTTGTCCAAAACCGAGACAAGATCGGGTTATGTGGTCGAGTCCAAGACGAGACCAAGACCATCAAAAAGTGGTCTCAAAACAGATGTGGAGTATGACGACCCTGGATGAATCTACATGTGTTCTGATTATTGGTGATGAAACCAAAGTGCTTTTGTGTCCTGCTGTTTCAGCCCGTCCTCCAGAGAGAACACCCTCCCTCGACGCACGCCACCAACCCAGCACAAGTTCACCTCCGTAGATGCATATCAGACCCTGCCAAAGACTCCTCGCCAGAGCCCCACGCCCGCCCGACTTGGCGAGTACAAGTACGCCCAGGACCGCCTCAGCCACTTCCGCCTCACCCCCGACCCGGGGCCCAACACCGTGTGGCAGCTGTACGAGTGGCAGCAGCGCCACCAGTTCCGTCACGGCAGCCCCACGGCACCGCTTTACACGCCG
>JAGQAX010000005.1:46495060-46575060 GCA_019142605.1 Cephalopholis sonnerati | reverse complement strand
ACTGCACTGCTGGGCCTCTCAGGCCGCTGATGAACGTAAGAGCTGGGTGTGTGTGTGTGTGTGTGTGTGTGTGTGTGTGTGTGTGTGTGTGTGTGTGTTCATGTAGATGTGACGCTCGTGCATGTGTTACATCCTCTGGTGTTCAGCGTAGGGACGCATGTGTCAGGCCTGTGTGAGTGTGTTTAGACAGTCTGTGTTGTAGAAGGACCATCCCATCGCTTACAGCACCACATTCACAGCTTGACTGGCATCACATGTGACCTTTGACCCCTCCCCCCTCCCCTCTCCCTCCCCCGTGATGATGTAATGATGCTGTTGAGAAGTGGGCATGGGATGGCTCGGCAGTGCATGTGTCGTGGCTGTGGCCCGGTGGTTGAAAAGCCAGCTGCTTCTACCATCGTCTCTGAAACGCTGCACCTCCTTGACATGAACACGGGACTCTACTTTGTCTCCACTGTGATCTGTCCAACAGGAGGACATGTCCTCAACCTATCCTTTAACAAACACAACAAAGACGTCAGTTTGAATTGGTGATCTGGTAAACTGACACGTGCTCTGTTGTAATGAGACAGTTCAGATGTTCTGAGGTGGGGTTGTATCTGATCCACAGGCAGTGTGTTACCTTCAGTAGACGTCAGTCAGCAGTTTGCAGATGCAGACAGGAGTCTGACATGAAGCTCAGAGATGTCCTGCTGTGGGCGGGGTCCATCACCTAGTCTGTTTGTGTTTGTCTGTGACTGTGGTGTTTCAAAGGGTTAATTCAGATTCACCGGTCACACAATAACACAAACTAACACACTGATGGAGGCAGCAGTAGACCAGCAGCTCCTGTGTTCACTGAGGTAAAGTTACTGTTGTGTTAATGGAGTCTGGTTTTGACGAGAGCAGAGATGGGGAAGTGACGGTTTCCTGTCAGGCCGAGCTGTCCGAAGGTAAAGCAGTTAACATACTCCTAAATACATTTTGCTGCTGACCCGTCCACAGCAGGACATTGTTCAGCAGCTTCTGTGTCGGACTCCTTCCTGTTTCACCAACCTGTAGACGTGCCGACTGACATCTGCTGTAGGCAACACACTGACCGTGGATCAGTATCTCGTACGACCCCACTTTTAAAACTCCCTTTACTATTTTTCAGGAGGTTATTCTCACCCTGTAGACGCCTGTCAGTAAAACTCAAAGTCCAGGGTTTGTTCCCAAAATAAAAACTGTCTGACTTTTTATCATGACGGGACGTCATTAACTGTTCGGAGGTTTTATCGATGAGTCGGTTTGTGCAGGGCTTCAAAGTGTCCATAGTCGTGCTGTTTGTCATGGCAGGAGCTGATTCTGTGTTTCAGATGTCACCCATGTTGTCATGAACACGAGGTGAAGTCTGTCTCTGCCTCGTGTAGCTGTAGTTTGTAGTTTGTAGCTGCTCTCTGTATCTACCACCTGTCTCACGCGCTGTGTTCACACCTGGAAATGTTTTGGTTCCTTCTCCAGGTCGCAGGAAGTCAGACACTGAAGGATTCAGGGAAACCTGTCAAGGTGGCAGAAAGTGATGTGGACGTAAGTACGAGCTTCACGGCTCCTTAAAATGTTGGCTGCATTAAATACACAACACAAATACACAACACAGATACACAACACGTTGAGTCATGACGCTGTGGAGGAGGTTTACTTTCACTCCTGTTTGTCTGTTAGTGAGAAAGATTTTTACAGACTGTCTACAACAGTCGGCTCAGTGTGGTGGACAGTGAAGCGGTCGGCCAAGAAATCTCATTTATTTGTTTATTAATTAATTAATTAATTTATTTATCTATTTGCCATGTTCTCATCATATAATGAACTTTAGTCAATTCAAAACTCTGGAAAGTGTATCCAACATACAGCTGCAATAATTAGTCAGTATATTGATGAGTCAATTGACAGAAAATTAATCACCAACTATTTTAATAATCGATGAATCACCTCAGTTATTTGTCCAGTATAGACGTCCAACAACATTTTCTAGCTTCTTAACTTTAATCATTTGCAGCTTTTCTTTGTCTGATCACAACTGAAGAGTCTTTGAGTTTTAAACTGCTGCTTGGACAAAAGAACCAATTTGAAGACGTCACTTTGGTCTCTGGACAATTTTTTATACATTTTATAAACCAAATGATTAATCGTGAAAATATTTGTCAGCTTTAATCCAACGATTGCCTGTTACTGTCTGAAGTTTAAAAGAAAACTAACGTGGATCAGTTTCTCTGTTTCACAGTGAGTTTGTGTTTAAAGCTTTTTATTCTGTCATGTCTCCACGACGAACGAAGAATCAAAAACAGGTGAACATTCCTGAATAATTGAAGTCACAGGGGTGGATGTTTAACACGAGTAAACATCAGTGTACAGCTGCTGCAGAATAATCACAGTCTCAGTTATCACGTCAGATCGTCAGGACTTCACTAACACGGGACTTTAACCTAAAATGTTCTGATATAAAACATTTCCACCGACGAGCCCTGCACAGCTTTACTTCACTTCATCAACAACATCAGGCTCCTCTGGATTCTCCGTTCACGGTGGAGACATGTGAGATTAACAGAGTTGTCTTGATGAGTTCATGCTGACACGTGGTGGTGATGATGATGATGATGATGATGAAGTATTTCTGTCCATTTATTAAAGTAACAGCTGAGTTTCTGTAGAGATATAGAGATGGAGTGTCAGTGTGTTTAGGGAGCAGCTCAGAGCAGTGATGAAGAAGATATGACGAAGTGTTGGAGGCTGATGAAGTTTAGTTTTCAGTGTCAGACAGCAGAGCAGAGCGTGTTCACAGCTAACTGTCCTCCACAGTTTTTATTATTTCTCCTCTCAAAGTATTTTTCAGCTGTTTAAACATTTTATGAGAGCTGTGCACGTCTGCCATGAATATTTGATCAGATCCAGCATCGACATCACCGTGGAGACAACAACAGCATCAATAATTCATGAGGTGTGTGTGTGTGTGTGAGCGCTGTGTTCACACGGAGCTGCAGAGTCACGACTGTCTGACATCAGTGTTTGTTTTACCGCAGGATGATGATGATGATGATGATGATGGGTCCGACCTGACGGAGGATTAATTAACGAGGCTCAGAGCTGCTGACACTGTAATTAACGGTGTCAGGTGGGTCACGCCCACTCTGTGTAACGAGCTCACTCATGCTAATTACACCTCACGGTCACAGCCCGCCGTGCTCTCAGATGCTCACGCACACGGTTTATCTGCAGCTGCAGAGACGACAGGAAGCTGTCATTAACTTCATTAGCACGTGCTCACTGCGCTCTGTGTCTCCCCCTGCAGGTCAAGCTGAGTCGGCTGTGTGAGCAGGACAAGATCCTCAAAGATCTGGAGGCCAGGATCAGCTCCCTGAAGGAGGACAAGGTACGAACCCTGATGGTTACACCATCTGATCGTACCTCCTGACGTCAGGCGGGCTGACGGGTCAACGTGTTCAGATACGACGTGACGGTGTCACGTTCAGGGACCGAGCTGATATCAGAGGAGTTTGATCACTCACTCAGAAGATGTTCCTCATTTAAACCGTATATTCACGGGCCGCAGTACGGAGCCTGTGGTTAACGTCCCAGGTCTGACCGAGAGGTGACGAGCTGCTCCGACTTTTCAAAAAAAACGTCTTTCACAATTTGATATTAGACACCAATTGTGTCTCAGTTTTACAGCAGCACTTAAACGCAGCATGTGTTCATGGATCAGTGTGAAGCTGAAAATCACGAAGAGTCTCAAACTCAGCATGCAGCTGTACCCTGACGTCAGCAGGTCAGGTGGGCGGAGCTTACACAGTCAACAGTCTGCACATAAATTTAAAATGATGTCACACATATTTTTAGACATTTATTCACACAGGAAGTTTTTAGAAGAAAAAAAACTATCTGTGAAGTTAAAGTTAAAAATCTGCACGTTAAACATATCGGCAGGTGAACGTTTATGAAACAGATCGGCAGGTGAACGTTTATGAAACATATCGGCAGGTGAACGTTTATGAAACAGATCGGCAGGTGAACGTTTATGAAACAGATCGGCAGGTGAACGTTTATGAAACAGATCGGCAGGTGAACGTTTATGAAACAGATCAGCAGGTGAACGTTTATGAAACAGATCAGCAGGTGAACGTTTATGAAACAGATCGGCAGGTGAACGTTTATGAAACAGATCACAGTGTTCATGTGTTTGGATCAGAGTGCACATTTGAAAGAAAGACAAACCACACACGTTTGTTCATCTTGTTTTTATTTACTGATTATTTATTATGTTTGTGACCATTAGAGACAGCTGCTGCTCTCTGAGTCTGATCAGACACAAACATCGACAGATAGAATCGATCTGAGGAGGAAATACTTCAGGTCCAGGTCACAGCTGCAGGATGTGTCTGCATCGAGCTGAGACTGACACGAGTCACCTGTGACGTGAGATGACCGAGTGCTGCCAGTTAATCACATTTACTCGTTACAAAGGTTGATTTAGTAAAAACAAAAGACTTGTTTAATCACTTTTTTCAAACTTAAGATGTGTTTGAAGATTTCTAATTTTTTTAGGATGATGACATCATCAGTTACAAACCTGCTGTCCAGAGACACGTCAGACCAGACTGAGGTCACATCAGGTCGCTCTGACGAAGTCAAATACAGCTCCATGAATTAACTCTGCGGTCAGTGAGACACGTGTGACACGTGTGACCATGTGCAGCTCAGAGGGTCACACAGGAACATGTCATAATCATACAGCGTCCCCTCACAGAGCACAGCAGAACAGAACAGGAGACATGAAGTGGACACATGTTGTTGTCTCTGGGACAACAACAGGAAGAGGACGTGAGGTCAGATCTTATTGGCTCACGTCAGGAACACGCTGCCATCTGGAAACATGTTGAATCTGACTGAAAGATGGACGCAGGTCTCAGAGCAGCTTTGGCTGACATGGTGCTACGTGTCTCTTTGTCCCCTCAGGACAAGTTGGAGAGTGTGTTGGACGTGTCCCACCAGCAGATGGAGCAGTACCAGGAGCAGCCGGCTCATGTCCACAAGATCGCCTACCAGCAGAGACTGCTGCAGGAGGACCTGGTCACCATCAGGGCCCAGATATCCCGTCTGTCCACGGTACCTGCAGGACACTACGGGACATTACAGGACATTACAGGACATTATAGGACATTATAGGACACTGTAGGACATTATAAGACACTACAAGACATTATAGGACATTATAACACATTATAGGACACTGTAGGACATTATAGGACACTACAGGACATTACAGGACATTATAGGACACTGTAGGACATTATAAGACATTATAGGACACTACAGGACATTATAGGACACTACAGGACATTATAGGACACTGTAGGACACTACAGGACATTACAGGACACTACAGGACATTATAGGACACTGCAGGATATTACAGGACACTACAGAACATTATAGGACACTGTAGGACATTATAGGACATTATAGGACACTGCAGGACACTACAGGACATTACAGGACACTATAGGACATTATAGGACCCTGTAGGACATTATAGGACCCTGTAGGACATTATAGGACACTATAGGACATTACAGGACACTACAGGACATTATAGGACACTGTAGGACATTATAGGACATTATAGCACACTACAGGACATTATGGGACACTACAGGACATTACAGGACGCTACAGGACACTATAGGACATTATAGGACACTACCGGACACTATAGGACACTGTAGGACACTACAGGACATTATAGGACACTACAGGACACTATAAGACACTGTAGGACACTACAGGACATTATAGGACACTACAGGGCATTATATGACACTACAGGACACTATAGGACACTACAGGACACTACAGGACATTATAGGACACTGTAGGACATTACAGGACACTGTAGGACATTATAGGACACCACAGGACACTACAGGACATTATAGGACACTGTAGGACATTATAGGACACTGTAGGCCACTATAGGACACTACAGGACACTACAGGACATTATAGGACACTGTAGGACATTATAGGACACTACAGGACATTATGGGACACTGTAGGACATTACAGGACACTACAGGACATTATAGGACATTACAGGACACTGTAGGACATTATAGGACACCACAGGACATTATAGGACACTACAGGACATTATAGGACATTACAGGACACTATAGGACATTACAGGACACTACAGGACATTATAGGACACTACAGGACACTGTAGGACATTATAGGTTACTAAAGGACACTATAGGACACTACAGGACACTGTAGGACACTACAGGACACCAAGGGCACTGTAGGACACTACAGGACATTATAGGACACTACAAGAGACTACAGGACATTATAGGACATTACAGAACACTACAGGACATTATAGGACATTATAGGACACTACAGGACATTACAGGACACTACAGGACATTATAGGACATTACAGAACACTACAGGACATTATAGGACATTATAGGACACTACAGGACATTACAGGACACTACAAGACATTATAGGACACTGTAGGACATTATAGGACACTACAGGACATTATAGGACACTGTAGGACATTAGAGGACACTACAAGACATTATAGGACATTATAGGACACTGTAGGACATTATAGGACACTATAGGACATTATAGGACACCACAGGATACTACAGGACATTATAGGACACTGTAGGACATTATAGGACACTGTAGGCCACTATAGGACACTGTCGGACATTAAAGGACACTATAGGACACTGTAGGACATTAAAGGACACTATAGGACACTGTAGGACATTATAGGACACTGTCGGACATTAAAGGACACTATAGGACACTGTAGGACATTAAAGGACACTATAGGACACTGTAGGACACTATAGGACACTGTAGGACACTGTAGGACATTATAGGACACTGTAGGACATTATAGGACACTACAGTCAATTCAGTCAATCAATTTTATCTATAAAGCTCAATAATACAAATCACAATTTGCCTCAGAGTCTTTACAGCATACGACATCCCTCTGTCCCTCTGTCCCTCTGTCCTCTGTCCTTTGGACCCTCACACCTGATCAAGAAAAACTCCCCAAAAACCCTTTAACCTCAGTAAGAGCAGCTGAGGAGGGATCCCTCCTCCAGAGAGACAGAGACAGAGAGACAAGTTGAGACATAAACAGAGACAGAGACAGATGCAGGGTAGACAGCAATGATAACAGCTTACAACAACATTAATTTAGGGAACAATATTATAGTCATGATTACTGTGGTCAAATATGTTGTAGGTATAGGTTCGTATGTGACAATAATGACATGTGACAATAATGATATGTGACAATAATCATATGTGACAATAATCATATGTGACAATAATGACATGTGACAATAATGATATGTGACAATAATCATATGTGACAATAATGACATGTGACAATAATGACATGTGACAATAATCATATGTGACAATAATGACATGTGACAATAATCATATGTGACAATAATGACATGTGACAATAATGACGTGACAATAATCATATGTGACAATAATGACATGTGACAATAATGACATGTGACAATAATCATATGTGACAATAATGACATGTGACAATAATGACACGTGACAATAATCATATGTGACAATAATGACATGTGACAATAATCATATGTGACAATAATGACATGTGACAATAATGACATGTGTATAATAGTACAGGTATGACTAATAGTAACAGCAGCAGTGGGAGGCATCAGGCAGGACCACGGCAGCAGCACAACACCACACACCATCCAGGCACAGCTGTGACACGAGTTAACCTGAGAGACAGTGCACATGCAGTAGAGCCGAGTTAGAGACGTGCAGTGGAGCCGAGTTAGTGACATGCAGTAGAGCAGAGTTAGAGACATGCAGTAGAGCCGAGTTAGTCACATGCAGTAGAGCAGAGTTAGAGACATGGTGTAGAGCCGAGTTAGTGACATGCAGTAGAGCAGAGTTAGTGACATGCAGTAGAGCCGAGTTAGGGACATGCTGTAGAGCCGAGTTAGTGACATGCAGTAGAGCAGAGTTAGTGACATGCAGTAGAGCAGAGTTAGTGACATGCAGTAGAGCAGAGTTAGTGACATGCAGTAGAGCCGAGTTAGTCACATGCAGTAGAGCAGAGTTAGTGACATGCAGTAGAGCAGAGTTAGAGACATGGTGTAGAGCTGAGTTAGTGACATGTAGTAGAGCAGAGTTAGTGACATGCAGTAGAGCCGAGTTAGTGACATGGAGTAGAGCTGAGTTAGTGACATGCAGTAGAGCAGAGTTAGTGACATGGAGTAGAGCCGAGTTAGTGACATGGACTAGAGACGAGTTAGTGACATGTAGTAGAGCAGAGTTAGTGACATGCTGTAGAGCAGAGTTAGTGACATGCAGTAGAGCCGAGTTAGTGACATGGAGTAGAGCCGAGTTAGTGACATGCAGTAGAGCAGAGTTAGTGACATGCAGTAGAGCAGAGTTAGTGACATGCAGTAGAGCCGAGTTAGTGACATGGAGTAGAGCCGAGTTAGTGACATGGACTAGAGCCAAGTAAGTGACATGTAGTAGAGCAGAGTTAGTGACGTGCAGTAGAGCAGAGTTAGAGACATGGAGTAGAGCCGAGTTAGAGACATGGAATAGAGCCGAGTTAGTGACATGTAGTAGAGCCGAGTTAGTGACGTGCAGTAGAGCAGAGTTAGTGACATGTAGTAGAGCCGAGTTAGTTAGTTATTCATCCATATTTTTATTTCTGTCTGTCAGAATGAGTCGAGCTCGTCTGAGTCAGCGTTCGAGGTTGTGATCGGACACATCTTTGAATTTACAACTGAATCTAACTCTGTGTTTGAATACTGAGCCATGAACTGATGTCACAGGGAGAACCACCTGTCTGCAGAAACAGGAACACACACTCATGACCTCTGAGCTGAGACGTCTGATGAGACAGAGACGATGTGTCCAAAACTCTGTCTTCAGCATCAGACTGCAGGGTGTGAGACTGTGGACACTGTCAGTCTTCATGTTAGGTGTGTGTGTCCCTGCAGACTGTACCTGTGACTCTGTACATGTGTGTGTGCTGCAGGAGATGGCTCAGGCGTGGGAGGAGTACATCCAGCTGGAGAGATCAGTGGAGCAGCTGAGGACCGCGCTGCAGGCACACATGAACCACAGCGCCACCCCTCAGGTGAGACCTGGTACTGCAGCTCAGAGCAGCTTCACCTCCACACTGACACCTGTTGGTTTAGTTCAGTCACAGCGTCTGCGTTCATGTCCTCACAGAGTGGGTTCAATACATCCTGTATGTGAGGCTTTAACCTGTGTGTGTGTGTGTGTGTGTGTGTGTGTGTGTGTGTGTGTGTGTGCGTGTGGGTGTGGGTGTGTGTGTGGGTGTGTGTGTGTGTGTGTGTGTGTCACTCCGCAGCAGGAGAAAGCTGAGATGAAGCGCGAGCTGTGGAGGATCGAGGACGTGATGGGAGGACTGAGCGCCAGCAAAGCCAACTACAAGATCACCATCGACTCTGTCCAGAACCCAGGTCGGTTACCATGGCAACCCAGCAGTCGTCCTCGCCTGAGGACATTTTTTTTTTTTTTTTCATAAAGAAAGATGCACAATTTAAATTCATTCACAGCCGAGGTCAGAATGAAGAAGGTGGAAAGAGAGTCTCTAAGAAGTGACACAGGTTTGAAGTCGTCAACAGATCAGTGACACGTTCGTGGATATTTGGGAGACTAAACATCAGACTGTCTGTCTGTCTGTCTGTCTGTGTCTGTGTGTTCGTCTGTCTGTGTGTCTGTCTGTCCACCAGAGCGGAAACTAGTGCCTTCGGTGTCGGAGCTGGCAGTGCCTTGTCTCAGCCCAGAGGTGCAGCCTCCTCCTCGCAGCTCCGTCCCCAGCATCCTGTCCCAGACGCTGCCTCACAGCTCCGTGCCAAACTGGGTGAGTGGCGTCCTTCTGAGATGGAGCAGAGTGGACTTCCTGTTCAGTTTGAGGACTTCCTGTTGGCTTCAGTCTAATTGAAGAGTTCTAGGTTACAAACCCTGACCCAGCAGAACGTGTGGTCAAATCCTCCTTCTGTCTGCTTCCTGTCCAGGCTGAGGACGCCGCCCCACCCAGGCCGCCGCTGCCTCGCCTCTATGACTACGAGGAGACGCCCCCCGTGGTGCCGCCTCTCCCCAAAGAGGCCTCGGTCATCCGCCATACATCGGTGCGCGGGCTGAAACGCCAATCAGATGAGAGGAAGAGGGACAGGGAGAGCGGACAGTATGTTGTCAACGGAGACTGTAAGGTACGCTGGCGTTTACTACCTGAATACATCCTACGATCGCATCACCTGTCTACTTCCTGTCTGCTTCCTGTCTGTGACCTTCTCTGGTTTCAGACTGACCTGCGTTCATACCTGAGTGAACCGGAGCTGCCGGGACTGAGTCACCACAGCATCACGACTGACGCTGAGTATCAGTATTTCCAGAGTAAAGGTACCTGAACACGACCACAGGAAATACTTCCTGTTATTATTTACGACGTGTTTTCACCAGCTGTCACTCTGTCTGATCGACAGTCCATCAACATGTGTTTATTTCTAATTTAAACATTCATAACTGCAAACGATCTTGTTTTTTTTTCTGTACAGGATAAAATTATGAAGAAAAATTACTGATCAAACTTAAATTAAATTCATTCAGAGTTTTGTTTGTTCACAGACGAGTTTATTTGTTTTAAAGATAAATTCAGAGGTTCATCAGTGAAACCTGTAAACTGTGTTTAATAAATGATCCTTTAACAGAGTTTATTGTCGTCGTCACCTGATGTTTCAACCTGATTAAAATTCTCCTGAGTCTCGTTAAGAAAAGAAACTTTATTCATTTATTATGTTTAGTATTTAAGAATTTATTTTCCCAGTGTCGATACACAGTGTCATCACACAGAGTTTTTATGTCTATTTCTACCTGATGGAGGTTTTTTATTTTTACGTCCCATGTCTTTCGTCCCGTCTCTGCCTCCCGTCTCTGTCTCCTGTCTCTGTCGTCCCGTCTGTCTCCTGTCTCTGTCGTCCCGTCTCTTTCGTCCTGTCTCTGTCTCCCATCTCTGTCTCCTGTCTCTGTCTCCTGTCTCTGTCGTCCCGTCTCTGTCTCCTGTCTCTGTCTCCTCTCTCTGTCTCTGTATCCTGTCTCCGTCGTCCCATCTCTGTCTCCTCTCTCTGTCTCCTGTCTCTGTCTCTGTCTCTGTCTCCTGTCTCTGTCTCTGTATCCTGTCTCTGTCGTCCCATCTCTGTCACCTCTCTCTGTCTCCTGTCTCTGTCTCTGTCTCCTGTCTCTGCCAGTTTCACAGTTTGACTTTGTGACTTTTTAAACTTTGCAGATGAAACCAAACTGTGTTGACTTGTGTCTCATTGTTTTCATGTCTCCGTCTGTCAGGACCGTCATCTCGACTGAACCAGTCCAACTCCATCGCGTCCTATGTCACCCTGAGGAGAGGCCCCGGGAGCTCCGCCC
The DNA here is from genome assembly GCA_019142605.1 of Cephalopholis sonnerati. Lineage (NCBI taxonomy): Eukaryota > Metazoa > Chordata > Actinopteri > Perciformes > Serranidae > Cephalopholis > Cephalopholis sonnerati. The sequence goes on along the minus strand of JAGQAX010000005.1, from coordinate 46,563,546 downwards.
CCAGGGTGAGTGAAGACAACAAGGGTGGACGTATCTGTACGTAACTGAGATCAGCTGGAGGAAGGCAGGCTACGTCAGAGGACAGAGAGGACAGAGAGGACAGAGGACAGAGGGCAGAGAGGACAGAGGACACAGAGGACAGAGGGCAGAGAGGACAGAGAGGACAGAGGGCAGAGAGGACAGAGGGCAGAGGTAGAGGGAGGAGCAGGAGACGCTCTGTAGGAGGGGACAGGATGTGTGTGGCGTTGTCTCTGTGCACACAGACCTGAGTGGCTGATGATCTGCGTGGATGATGACATGCGTGTCTGATTGGGGGGGGGGGGCCTCCAACACGTCTGTATCTTCAGGGCCTGATGTCATAATAAGACACCTTTGGTTCCACTGCATGATGTCACAGTTCATATCCTGTCTTCCTCCTCCTTCACTTCCTGTCTTTGATTTCACTCTTGTTGAGTTCCTTCTGAATTGACCTCGTTATTCGTCCGTCCTCTGTCTTATATAGCCGTCCTGTCCTTGTCCCAATCGTCCCCGTCTCCTTCCTTCCTCCCTGTCTCACCAGGAGAGACCTAAGAGTGCCTTGGAGCGCCTGTCGTCTCCTACGGAAGCCCCGCAGCTCCCGAGCATCCAGCCTCGAGGGCGGATGACGGCCGAGGAGCAGCTGGAGCGGATGAAGCGCCACCAGAAGGCGCTCATTCGTGAGCGCAAGAGGAACCTCAGCCAGGGCGAGCGCTCATGCACAGGCCTGTCCACCTCCACCATCAGCACTCAGCGCTCCTCGTCGTCCTCCAGGCTGCCCTCCAGCACCTCCGACGCTCCGGCCTCCGTACGTTACCCCCCACCCCCGCGCAGCAGCAGCAGACACAGGGAGCACCACCTTCACCACTGCTGCTACGCCCCCCTCCAGCCCCCAGCCACATAATAACGCAGCAGGGAGGCTAACACGCTAGCTCGCTCCGCCTCGTTGACATTAGCACTAACACGCTAGGTGGGCGGGGCTTACGGTGGCTGGGTGGTGAGGTTGGTTCATGCTTTAAGAACAATGAGAGAGCACAGGGAACAGATACTGGGCTCGTGCTGGACAGTCGCTCCTTCTTTATTTCACCTTATTAAAGGTTCAAAGTGAACCTGGTTACACCACACCGCCCCCTGGTGGGACCTCACTGACACAACTCTGAATGTAACGCCACTGAGAGGACGAGGAGATGGTGTATCAGCAGGAAGTAGACAGAGGAGCCCGTCTCTGTACATCACACACACCTTTATTTATTTACCGAGGGATATTTTCAGAACACAGCTGTACAGGTATATTTTGTAGAGATTTGGTATAAAGAGAATTTAGAGGAGCGAAGGAACGGCGAGAAGAGACGGACACGAGTATTCAGGGTGATGAGATGAAGAAAGAGGCGACACATGTGGCACAAATCATGATCACACCTCCCTGCTTTCTTTTCTTCACGTCTAATCCAAGTGCCTTGTTTTACTGCCTTTGTCCCAAATTTACCTCCTTAATCAACATTTGAGTTAACGAGTGTGACGCAGAGTCTCCACCTCCGAGACGATGAAGGTCAATTCTCAGTCAGGACGATGTGGAGACTCTGCTGGTCTGAGGGAACACTTTGACATTCACACTGGATCCAGTTTGTACTTCCTGTGGGTTCAGTGGGGAATGCTAACAATGCTAACAACACTTCACAATGTCAAAGTCTTCCATCAAAGATAATGAGACAGTAATAACGACCTGATTGGTTGATTGATTACAGACTAACACATCGTAACCAGACTGCTGTGAGAGCTGCCTGTAATCTGACTACATTACCCACAAGTCCCTGTAACAGTGAGCAATATACAGTCTGTGATCCTCTGCTACGTCTTCAGTCCAGAACATCTTTATTTTCTCTGCTCCGCCAGAATCAGACATGTTTACACTGATTTAGATCTTCATCGTCATCATCATCATTAATCAGCCTGTTTCCTGTTCAGTTTATTTTACCCTCTGACAGAGGTTCATAACGACGTTACCACGGTTACAGTGAGGAGAGTCTGTACTCAGATCAGAGTACTTTTGAAGTGGCCTACGCTGAGCTGTTTTATGCATCATTAATATAAGGGACAGGTTCAGGCTCCGGGGCCCAGACGCAATAAACACAACAAGGCTTAACGAGGAGCGATGGCGTCATCACCGAAAATCAGTTTGACAGGTTACAGCTCCAGGGTGGAGGATTTAAATATCATCACAGTGTTTTCTTTAATCAGCCGAGAACAAGAAACAAATGAGACGTTTATATCTCCACAGGGAGCAGGTTCTCGTCTACGGAGATCACCATGTTGCACCGCCATGTTTCTACAGTAGCCCAGAGGGGACAAACCAAACACTGACTCTAGATAGAGACATTCAGCAGCTCATCTGTGACGAGCAGTGTCAGAGAAACACTGATTTATTGAACCTAAAACATCTTTATTCGTCTGAAATCATCTGGTGTGTTTGTTTTGTATTGTCTACAGCCAAACCTGTTTGAGTTTCCTGAAGACGTTTCACCTCTCAAGTCTCTCGGACGAGAGATGAAACGTCTTCAGGAAACTCAAACAGGTCCAGAGCTTAAAACTACCTTGACCTGGATGACTGAGAATCTTCACCTACATTTGTAGAGGAGGAGACGTCTGTGGAAAATCCAGCTCCTGAACACCGAGTTAATTCTAACCGGGAGAAGTTTCAGCTGGTTGTAATCTGTAATCTGTAATCCTCACTGATAGATGACACTGAGTCCTCCACGCTGCTCCTTTAACAGATTTATTCTGAACATTTTTTCATCAGCATCTCTGAAAATGATGAAAAATAACAAACTCTTTCTTCAAGTTGAATTCTTTATACGAATAATTTTACCAGACGAACAGTTTGGCTCTCGGTGGCGCTGCCGTCCGCTCCTCGTTTGTCTCTCATGTATTAATGTTGAAGCTTTTCTGCCTCGTTGCTTTAATCCCTCTCAGCTCAGTACGATATATATGAGATCACAGAGACAGTAGAGTCAGCAGGGTGAAGAGTAGAGACACAGTAGAGACGCAGTAGAGACGTTAGAGACGTGACCTGATAATCACCAACTAATCACCTGTGTTAACGAGAAGCAACGCACAAACTCTGTCCTCCATTTTCTTTTCTATCATGTAGAAGTTTGCACTGGACAATAAAGAGTTTCTGGCTTCTGAACATCCTGTGGGCTGTGTCCTTCCTAATCTGTCTGTCCCCTCTGGGTCCGTCTGTCTGTCCCTTCTGGGTCCGTCTGTCTGTCCCTTCTGGGTCCATCTGTCTGTCCCCTCTGGGTCTGTCTGTCTGTCCCCTCTCGGTCCGTCTGTCTGTCCCCTCTGGGTCTGTCTGTCTGTCCCTTCTGGGTCCGTCTGTCTGTACCCTCTGGGTCTGTCTGTCTGTCCCCTCTCGGTCCGTCTGTCTGTCCCCTCTGGGTCTGTCTGTCCCTTCTGGGTCTGTCTGTCTGTCCCTTCTGGGTCTGTCTGTCTGTCCCCTCTGGGTCTGTCTGTCCCCTCTGTGTCTGTCTGTTCCCTCTGTGTCCCTCACTGTGTGACCGTCTGTCTGTCCTGAGTGCTACATGGGGACGTTTCCTGTCAGATCAGAGCTGCACGCTGCTGGAGCGGGGAGAATGCATGGCTTTGATGCTCCTGGATGATTACTCACAAGTACCCCTCACTACACACACACACACACACACACACACACATAAACACGACGAGGCCTCATTACAGGAAACATCCTGAAGCTCGTCCTGTCTAAAGCTTCAGAGACAGTAAAGGTCCTTCCTTCCTGTTTGTAGCCTCATGTCAACTTCCTGTCGTATCTCAACAAATCATAACTGTACTGTGAGTTTGATTCTTCAGTCTGCGCTCGTCGTGTGAGACTGTCCAGGAGACGGCCTGTGTCTGCGTTAAGATTATATTGGTATGATACCAGAGATGGACATCAGCAGATCTCACTTATCACCAGCTCGTCCCGTCATCATGGACAAACAAACAAAACAGTCATCAGTTTTATCCACGAGGAGTCGGGGACAGTAATGATGTCAAATTTAAAGTTAATTATTACTGTAATTCTAACACCTCACTGCTGATAGCTGTGACCTGAGGCCTTATGTCTTCAGGTCGTCTGTCCCAGTCTGATGAAGGTCATACAGGAAGGTCCAGCAGTGTAAACACTCTGATTACATCAGACACTTTAATTGATACTGATTGTTTTTTGTTGCTGACGAACGAGGGAACGATGAACTGATTAGATTGAAGTGTTCAAAGGTCAAAGGTCACTGTGACCTCACAAAACATGTTCTTGGCCATAACTCAAGAATTCACACGTTAATCATAACAAAGTTTATAAAAACTGTAGTTTAATTTTAACGAATGGATATTTAGACCGACTCATTAATACACAGTCAGAGCGTCGTCAGTTCATGTTGCTCCGCATCTTCAGTGTCGCACAGACCTGACAGACGAGCTGAAGACAGCGTCCATGATTCCTAATGTAGGATTCTCTCAGTGAGGACAGCTCTGTAATAATAATAACAGGATTTCTTCCTAAAAGCAGAATCATCCTAAAACTGAGGAGGTTAGTGTGATGAGGCCTCTGGTGTACGTCAGACAGAAGGATGTGGTAACACAGACTAATCACCTGTCGGGTCGTTTCTCTCTCTGTGGTGATGATACTCAACACTTCCAAACTTCTCTCTGTAATTATTCCTGCACAGAAATATCCAGTTTGGTGTTTATCTCCCTCTGCCTGAGACTCAACTCACTGCAGACATATCACACAGTTTATTTACTGTAGACATAACATATCTGTTAAAGACATGACCCTCAGTAAACCAGGGAGACCACAGAGGAGACGACAACACCACTGTCTGTACTGGTTTTTACATTTCACCATAAACTCCACTGTCTTCAGCCACAGAGAGACGATCACTGCTCTCCTCTGTCCGTCCTGTCACGGCTCCAAGTGGGTCTGTCAGGTTATTAAATAGTATAAACATGTAGTTTGTCATTAACCTTCACTGTTCTGTAAAGTGATTATTTTCATTATCTGCAGCTCATTAATTAGTTAATGTCTGCTGTGTACAAACGCGTCCACCCGATATGACTTCTTCAGTCTACAGTCCGACACCCATCATGCTCACATGTTCAGTTTACTATCATAGAAGACAACTTGCATGTTTGAGAAGCTGAAAAATTATTCACAATTTTTACCAAAAAAAAAAACTTAATTACTTGATGATCAACATTGTAGCAAATTTAATATGAGCTGAATAACTGATTAATCAACTAATAATTTACACACTAAAAAACATCAGTAATGTGAAACTCTTCAGCTCCTTGTACATAAATCTAACGTTCACACTCAGTGCTGCAAAGTAATGGAGTCGATATCCAAAAAATCAGAGTCCAGAATATGTAAAATCTCAGACTGAGCCTGGGTTAGATTAGATATTAACTCTGTGGTGATAACATCAACAAGTCCTTTAATTTTCCTGATAATAAACACCCAACACCTTTTACACACAGAATGATTTATATTTATTAGACCTTTAAAGACTCTGAAACTGTGAACAGCTGATCTGTTCGTCACGGCTGTGTGACTCTGAGTCCTGCTGCTGTTTCCAGGTGTTTGATTGGCAGGAGGAGCGAGCGGCTGCAGAGGGTCAGAGCGACGAGGGGTGGAGTCACGCCAAAGAGAGACGAAGGATCCAATCAGACGAGTGGGTGACGGCGACGGCTGCGACCACACGCATACGAGAGGTGGATGTGGAGCCTCTCGACTATGACCTGGACATCAGCAGAGAGGTAGAGACACGTCAGTCATGACAAATATACGAGAGGCAGGAGTTCAGTGAGGAGACACTGATCCTCTGACAGCTCTCAGTTACTGTCAGACACCATCCGTCACGTCTCATAACGTGGATCAGTCTCAGTGTGTTTATTCTGTCTGCTCCAGTCCTGTGTTGTTGTCAGATCACACTGAGGATGTGGAGAATATTCAGCCACTCTTTTTAGTATAAAAAGTATATTTTATCTATTAGATGTGTTTCCATCCTGAAGAAGGCATTACAGAAAGACAACAGTCGGACTGAAGGAGAAATCTTAACCTTCAGATCCTCTGTCTGTCTGCACAACGAGGCCTGTCCCTCAGGAACAAAAGAATTTACTGCTCATTTCAGGTTTTACTGTTTTACATTGATTGCTCAAACACATTTAAAGAAAGTTGAATCCACTTGATCTTCATCATCACTTCCTGAACACAACACAGGCCCTCTCTTTAATGGTGTTCAGATGTCTTCATTAGTTTCTGAACAAAGAACACAGATCTGACGGAGAGACCTCAAACTGATGAACTGTTTAACAAAAAGACAAACACATCTTTTCACAGCTGAAAGAAAAAACACTGATGAACCTGAGTCAAACTCCTTCACACAACCCGTCAGTCAGCAGTCTGTCTTTATCCGTCAAGAAGAGACGACACGTCTGTGCTGCTTTTTGTCAGCATGGATCAAAGAGGCCACAGACACGTACAGATTCATAAAGACTTCAATAATATAAAGAAAACTTTCTTTCACTATTTGAACAAAGAGGTGTAAAAAGTGCAGCAGGGTTTGTTCTCTGGTAAAATCAACTGTAGAAAATAGAAATGAGAAAACTTTAAAGGGGGCTTTGATACTCTCACTATCAGCAACCTTTTTTAAATCCACTGTGACGTTCACCCAAAACTTTGGTACAAAATCACATCAGTGTTTTTATGTCTTAAACATGCCTGGAGTGAAACTTTAACACTGACAACCTGTGTGTCCAACATCCAGCTGTCCAAACCCAAAAAAGTTCCCATCCCAGAGCGCTACGTAGAGTCCGACCCTGATGAACCTCTGAGTCCAGAGGAGCTGGAGGAACGCGCCCGCCGGGCCCAACGCATCAAGAACCTCCTGGCTAAATCCAGGTACACGATACTCGAGTCATGACACTGGAGCTGGGTTGATACTGGTTTTGGTTCTTGGTTCTGGAACACTGGAAAATGTTAAATATTCTGTGTGTCTGCTCCCAGACAAATGTACAGATTGAGCCTCAGATGTACTGCACATGGAAATAAAGACCTGAATGGTGATTGATAAAGTCAGTCTGGTGTTCATGAATCCACTGTTTCACAGTGTTTGTGTCCCTCCAGCAGTTTTCGGAACATCCAGCCGTCGACATCGCTGGACTTCAGTGAGCTGGACTCAGCTCTGCAGCAGCAGGAGAGGATCATGACCGTGTCTCAGGCCCTGGCCTCCGAGGCCTCGCGCAAGAGCAAACTGGTCGCAGGTGAGTGACGTCACACCTTCAGCTGGACCTCAGACTACCCATCAGCCATCACAGCTGTGACACATAATCCTAACCCTAACCCTAAAAACTCGTCAGCCCCATGAAGAACTAAAGACAGACTAAAATATCTTCTCTTTGTATGCCTGTTGTGTGAACCTCAAACCTGTACTGACAGACAGAGACACACAGGAGTCATGTTAGACATGTGATCTGTCCCTGGTGTGCAGGGACCGAGTGTCTGGAGAGTCGGTGAGCAGGTCTGGTCCAGGTACCTGTCACTTCCCTTCTGGGTGGTGTTGTGTTGTGTATGTGGTTTGGTGTTGGTCAGGAGTGTGCACAGACTGGAGACAAAAAACATAAAAACTCTTTTCTGTAATATCTGTTGGCGACGTACACGAGGTGTTTTCATTTGTTGTGTCCTGATTGAACCTCAGAAATTTGACCATATTTTTAGTCCGATGTTCATGATCTAAGTTTGGAACAGGACATTATTAATATAATAGAGGAGCTAAAACACATCATGATAAATGCTATTCACCTCTGACTGAACATTTTGCAGTTTGGTTTTGGAGTTTCTTCTCTGACTGAATCTGTGCACAGTCCTGGTGTCTGTGTTTTGGGTCGTGTTCCAGCTTCAGGTTGCTTCTCGCGTCGGGGATCTTAAAGAGCTGCTCTGGTGAAACATGGCGCTCCTGTATGTGCAGGTGGTGTTTGGTGAGGGTTGTGTGTGTGTTTTCTATGTACCATCTTGATTGAACTCTTACAGGAATAATGACATTGACAATATTCACAGTGTTTGTAGAGACATTGAATTTTATTTCAGTCTGAAGAAAATGATTTGGTTTTACTTTGTCAGATTAAAATACACATTATATGTAAAGGTATTTGAGCCAGGTTTCCTTCAGGCACCAGATTTACTACACAAAACTAAACAGGTTAAGGGACATCGTCCCCTGAGAGCAGTTTGTCTTCATGAAATCTACTGGAGGCATTTTAAAATATATAAAAACTATTTCAGTTGAGGAATAAATGTGTTTAATTTGCAGAAGCAGCTCTGATGTAAATTTTAGATGTCTGTATTTGTGATGTCCTGACAGAAGAACAAACACTGACGTGTTCACTGTGTTTCCTCTTCAGCTAAAGCTGCTGCGGAGCTGTGACCTGCAGGAACGACCGAGACAACCAGCCAGAAGACGAAGGATCTGATCGTTGTTCAGCTGCCGACTGAGTGATTCACTTTAACACATCTGTCTCTGAGTGAGGACACCACACGTCTTTGAGTTTTGATCCGTAGTTTTAAAATAAAATCAATTTTTTTTTCTTTCTGCACTCACAATGAAGCATCAATAATTTATAACAGGAGTGAAGAGTGTTTTTTATCTGCAATTTGGTTTGTGTTTTTATGAGTGAATAAAAAAGAATGAAATGAAGTCAACATGTTCAGATCAGGAATGTTTGAAATGAATCCTTTATTTATTTCACTGCTTGTTTCACTTCTACTGTATGTTTTAATATGTAACAGCAATCACAGTTCTGTCAGTCGACTAAAATCCATCACAGTTTAATATGAACAATAATAACATGAACATTTCAGAAAATAAATAGTCTGTAACACAAAGTTAATATTTGGTGTATGTTTCCTTCACATGTTCAGCTCACTCTTGTTTCAGAGTATAATCCATACATGGCTGCATTGACTGGCTATTGAATATTGTCGAAGGACGCAGTTGTTGAGGTGACAATGACTCGTTAACAGTGTTTGGGTGGGCGGAGCTTCAGGTGGTATCCACATGAACGTCAGGACCAAAGGAAACCCACTGGTTCATCACACTGTGACATGTTGATTGTCAACGGTTTTAATGTTGTGGCTGCAGGGGGAGGTATCAGCAGATATATAATATTCACACCTATATTTTCAGTCATGTGTGAACACCTAATGCTAAGAGTGGTTGCATTTCCCACCATGTTGTTTCTACAGTAGCCCACATTGGACAAATCAAACACTGACTCCAGGGAGAGTCGTGTTTTTGTATCGGCCACCACATTTCTCCTGTTTGTGCTCAGCACATGGGAGATGTTTTCAGTCTGTTGCCATCTGCAGCTCTTACTGCTGGATGCCACTAAACCCTGAACACTAGGGGGTGCTGCTGTGGCTCAGGAGGTAGAGTGGGTTGTATACTAATCGGAAGATTGATGGTTCGATCCCCCCCAAACTGCTCCTGATGGCTGTTCCAGCAGAGTGTGAGTGTGAGTAGCAGGTGGCACCATGTATGTGCGTGAATGTGATCTGAGTCACTGGAAGACTAGAAAAGCTCAGATATACAAGTGCAGATATATACAAGTGTAGATTTATAGAGGTGTAGATAAAGTGCAGTAAAGCAGACCCTTAAGATGTTTTCCACAAACTATACAGTGACCTGTCACCCAGAGAGAGCTCAGCTACAAAACTCTAACTTAGTAGGAACCCTTAATGTAGATAATAATACAGACAAACAGCATGTTAGAAACAAAGCCCTCTGAAATCTCTTCATCTTTCTCACAATGTTTACACAGTTAGCTTTGATTCCCAGCCTTCATTTATTCTGTGTACATGTTTGATGAACATGTGCACTGAATATTTTGGGGTATTTAAGGGTATTCCGGCTGGCAGAGAATCAGGAAGGAGTCTGCGTAACCCAGTCTGAAGCCTGGATAAACCGGCTCAGAGAATTTAGTGTGGAAAGTGTGCAGATGAGTCATGGTGTTTGATGATACAGCGTAGAAGGACAGAGTGCCGGCTGACCAGTCTAAGAACACCCCGACCCTTTTAGAGTCGAGGACACGGGGAATATCTGTGGATGCATCGCTGTTGTGCCAGGCTGTGTATTTACCGTGACAGCAGCGCAGACTCCAGGACTGATTATTGTAGCCAAAGATACCTTCAGTACCTTTTGCTTTCCTGTTGATTCCTTTGTAAGACACACCTATACCTGTCTTATCCCCAGTCCACTCCACCTCCCAGTAGCACTGAAAAGAAAGACCCTCTTCACTAAGAACCTGTGCCCACTCTGAAAATCTCTCTGGGTTGTCAGGATAAGGCTGAGCTGTTTCCACCATCGTCACTTTTTTGTTGTCTTCAGAGAAAGACAGGTGTGGATTGGCAGTATTCAGATCCATGGTCAGCTCACACGCATCTGATGAAACACAAACAACAAACATTATGTATGATATATAGAGTATACGCTTGTCATCAATTTGTTTAAAAAAAAACAAAAACAACTGACTTACATTTCTTGAGAGCTGACTTCAAGTAGCACTCTGCATCATCGTTCAAGCTACGAAAAATCACAGAGGACATCTGATAACTAAAAAGTGCTGAACTGATTGACAAAACAAAACAACCCGTGACACCGAACTTAAAGTTACCTGACAGTGAGCTGTTCAATGTCCTCCTGTAAGCTGGACAGCAGCTCTGTCCCCTGTGGACCTGGATGATTATAACTGAGGTCCAGTTCCTTCAGGTGGGCAGGGTTGGACCTCAGAGCTGCAGCCAAAAAGCTACAACCACTGTCTGTGATCCCACAGAATGGCAGCCTGACATTAAAGAGTAAAAAACACATATTATAATTCACAGAATCTAATATAAAATCTTATTCACCAGATTAGACTGTGAGTTCAGAGTTTTAAACAAACCTCAGTTTTTCAAGCCGACATGTTGGACTTGCCAGTCCAGCAGACAGCAGCTCTACTCCACAGTCTTTCAGTTCATTGTCACTCAGGTCCAACTCCGTCAGACACGAGCTGCTCAGAGCGGCTCCAAGTTCTCCGCAGCATTTCTGTGTTAGGTTACATTCTTTAAGCCTTGAAAATAGAAAAAGAATTGAATGTATTAGCATCATTTGCAAAATTTTAAAAGGAAGGATGAGACCTGCTGACATTCGCACACACTGACACATAGATAACATTGCTGTTTACTCACAAGGCCACTCTGGATTCTTTGATCACTGGTAACATCTTCAGAAGGCCTTCCTCTGACCGTGAATATTTCCTCAAATCGAACTCATCCAACTCTTCCTTTGAGGTCAGCAGCACAAAAACAAGAGCAGACCACTGTGACGGTGACAGCTGGGTCTCTGGCAAACTCCCAGAGCTCAGGTAGTTCTGGATTTCCTCCACAAGAGACTGATCGTTCAGCTCACTGAGGCAGTGGAAGAGATTGATGCATCTTTCTGGGGAGGGATTTTGACGGATCTTCTCTTTAATGTACAGGGCAGTTTCCTCGTTTCGTGGTGAACGGGTCTTCATCGTGGTCAGAACTCTCTTCAAGAGAGTCTGATTGGATGTCTGTGAGAGACCAAGGAGGAAACGCAGGAAGAGATCCAGGTGTCCATTCTCACTCTGCAGGGCCTGATCCACTGCACTCTTCAGAAGGTCGGACATGTCACTGGGAGCCTCCTGGACAGCCGTGGCTTCTCTTGGTTCCAGCATGTTCTCATTGAAGCAGATAAATCTGTGAAAAATGTACATCGCAGCAAAAAACTCCTGAATGCTGAGATGGACGAAGCAGTAGACCCTCTCCAGATGAAGTCCGAAGTCATGCTCAGAGATCTCTGTGAACACTCCTGAATATGTCGCAGCATCAGTGACGTTGATGTTGTACTCGCTCAGTTCGTTCTCATAGAAGATCATGTTGCCTTTCATCAGGTGCTCGAAGGCCAGTTTCCCAAGCTTCAAGATCATCTCTTCATCCATTTTCACCTGGGATTGTGTTTCAGAGGCGTCGTGTCCTGCTGAATACTTCTGTGTTCTGATCATGGAGTTGTAAACCAGGAAATACGTGTACATTTGTGTCAGAGTCTTTGGCATTTCCCCTCCTGCATCCTCGTCTTTCCTCTTCTCTGTTTCTTCTAAGATCCTCTGCAGGACGGTGGCAGATATCCAGCTGAAGACGGGAATGTGACACATGATGTGGAGGCTCCTGGTTGATTTGACATGTGAGATGACTCTGTCTGCCATGTTTTCATCAAGGATCTTCTTCCTGAAGTACTCATCCTTCTGGGGGTCGTTGAACCCTCGTATCTCTGTCACACGGTCGACGAGATCGACCGGGATGCGATTTGCAGCTGCAGGTCTGGAGGTGATCCAGATGTGTGCAGATGGCAGCAGGTTCCCCTGGATCAGATGTGTCAGTAGCGAATCCAGTGACGCTGGCTCCGAGGCACTGCGGCAGGGCTCGTTGTGGTCAAAGTTCAGGGAAAGTCGACACTCGTCCAACCCATCAAATATCAGCACCAGCTTGTATTTGCCAAAATCTGAAATCCCTGTTTCTTTTGCTTCTGTGAGAAAATGATGAAGAAGCTGCGTCAGTGTGAAGTGGCGCTCCTTCATGAGATTCAGCTCCCGAAATGGAAGATTGATCAGGAGGTGGATATCCTGGTTGACTCTTCCCTCCGCCCACTCCAGATTATATTTCTGCACAGAGATGGTCTTTCCAATGCCAGCGATTCCTTGAGTCAGAACAGTTCTGATAAATCTGTCCTGTCCGTGCAGTGTTTTAAAGATGTCTTCACATTTGATTGGCTTGTCTTCTGTTGCTCGTCTTCTGGTCGCAGCCTCAATCTGCCGGACCTCATGTTCGTTATTAACAGTGCCGCTGACTCCCTCTGTGATGTAGAGCTCAGTGTACACCTTGTTGAGAAGTGTCTGGGTGCCGTGCTGAGCCACGCCCTCGTAAATGTATTCAAACTTCTTCAGTCTTTGTCGGAGTCTGCGCTGGCAGACGTCCAGCTCGCCATAAATGTCTGATGGCACAAAGAAAACAAGGATAAAATGTTGGTGCATTCAATTCAGTGCTTTGTTCTGTCACCACAGGCGGAGCCCTCTACCCAGAGGCCCTGTGGCTCCTACGGCGCTCTCTGAAGAGGGTGCAGAATGATGGACAGTGTCATGGTACTCCTTTATATACTGTGGGGTCTGCATGTTTTCAGGTGGACATGTCCTGATTGGCCAGCTACATTTATGCAATTTCAGTGGGTGAATGATTTGAGGAGAGTTTTACCTATTGTAGAAGGCTCCACCTGTGCTGATAGAACAAGGGTTACAACATTGTAACCTCTGTTGGAATATTTTTCTTTCGTTCTCAGCCTTTACAGGAAAAACACTACATTTAATAGTCAGATAATACATCAGATGATATGTCAGACATGACCTTTTATGATGACATATTACATCTTACATGACTTGTTCGTACTCTTGGGACTTACGCTTCTCCAGTCGGTTAGCGAGTTCTCTTTGGTCAAATTCCTTTAAGACATGTAGAGCGATCTTCAGAGCTCCTTCACTGGCACTGCTGTCTTCCTTTTTGTCTTCAGTCATCAAACCGTCCTCGTCCTGCCGTTCAATCTCCGATGATTGTGACAGATGTGGGAAGAGAATCTTTTTATATCTGTTCAGCTCACGCAGCAAAATCTTCTTACTGTGTTCTTCCACCAGCTGTAACGGAGAAAGAAGAAGTGAGGACTCACACCCACGTTAACTCGGACCAACTTATTCTCCAACAACAGATTCTTCAAACAGACGACATGTAGGTTCACCTTCACAACGTCAGAACAGAGACATGACCTACTTTAAATATGGCGTTTCCATCCATCTCTGTGGATCCTGAACCGTCCCATTGGTCCCTGATGACAAACAGAGAATGATTTTATTTTGAAGTGAATCCTGTGTGTTCAAATTTTAAATCATTGCTGTAGCATCCAAACATTAGGAGTGTTTCTAGTGTCTGCATGAAGATGTTTAAAACGTCTGCTGTGTGTCTGTAGTGAACAGTATCACCAGTGAAATGATTAAACTTTACAACCAAAATATAAAGAGTCATCACTGAAATAATCAGGATTCATCCGCCTGGAACCAGTCTGTATCAGCTGTCATGTTTTTTACTCAACATGATTTTTCACTCTGAACTTTATTGTTTAGATCTCCAGCGCTGCCGTCAGGTCACTTTACTGACAGGAAACAGACAGTGACACATTTTAAACCACACTGGAATAAATAAATCAAACACTTTAGTAAATAAGTGAACTGACAGAATAAAATCTGACTAAATTAAAAACCAAAGCAGAGTTTTTGTACCTGTCAGCATCTCTCCTGCTGAGGTTATGACGAGTTTTCATGCAGGATGAGGAGGACACGTCTGATTTATCAAAATCAGCTGAGCTGATGAGAAAGAAAGAAACAAATAAGACAATGTCTGTGGTTGTAAAGATATTCCTGTTAGCATAGCTACCACAGCTAAACCCAGATCAGATGTGTAAGCACCCAACAGTAGTGTCTTTTCTGAAGTGCAGAGGATACTCCATAGAGGCATCACTCTTCATGGACAGACAGGACGAGGCAGGGAAGTCTGATTTATCAAAATCAGCTGAGCTGATGAGAAAGAAAGACAAAGTCATAAGATTTTATTTTCCTTTGTGGAAATGTAGTCAAATGTCAATGGTTGTCAAGACAATTAAGCTCGCACAGCTAAACCAGATCAGACGTGTACACACCTGACAGTAGTGTCTTTTCTGAAGTGCAGAGGATACTCCATGGAGGCATCACTCTTCATGGACAGACAGGACGAGGCAGGGAAGTCTGATTTATTAAAATCTGCTGAGCTGATGAGAAAGAAAGAAAGAAAGAAAGACAAAGTCAGAAGATTTTATTGTCCTTATGATGAGTTTTCACAGACAGGTAGTCAGATATCAGTGGTTGTAAAGATATCGAAGCTCACACAGCTAAACCCAGATCAGACGTGTACACACCCATCAGCAGCAGCAGTGATTTTCCTGAAGCACAGAGGATACTCCATGGAGGCATCACTCTTCATGGACAGACAGGACGAGGCAGGGAAGTCTGATTTATCAAAATCAGCTGAGCTGATGAGAAAGAAAGAAATAAGGAAATAAAGACAATGTCTGTGGTTGTAAAGATATTTCTGTTAGCATAGCTACCACAGCTAAACCCAGATCAGACGTGTACGCACCCAACAGTAGTGTCTTTTCTGAAGCACAGAGGATACTCCATGGAGGCATCACTCTTCATGGACAGACAGGACGATGGAGGCAGCTGTGACCCATCAGGATCATTTTCAGTCTCTTCGGCAGCGTCCATTTTGATGGTAAGACCCTACTGTGTTTCTTAAAGACAGAAGTTATATTTAGTTCAGTGGTTCAACTCAGTTCTGTTTATATTAAATCTTTTGTTCAGTATGTGGGAACATTTGTTCTCTCTTCTACATGATGCTTACAGTTAACACAATCATTATGGCCACATTAAGGTCCAAACATCTGAAATGTTCCCACATGTCTGCACTGAACACGTTCAAAATTCAACCCACCAAACTGGACTGGAATGAATATAATCATTATTAGGATATAAATAATATCATCTTATATTACTTAGTGGGGCTGCAGCAAACCTGCTGTTCATTTTGTGATAATTTAATCTAATGTAGTTCTTAAATATCTGAATATGTTTAGAAGACATCTGAATGTTGGGCCATAGCAGATCAACATTCTGATGACCATGGCAGCCATTTTCCAAAATGTCTGCTCCCTGTTAACTTGTATAAAACACTCTGTCCACGGATATTATTTACATTCAGGTTCAAGAGGACATATGTTTCATTACAGTGTGAGGTAAGAATAAGGGAAAGGCAATGAAACAAAATGGGGAGATCGTCTCCAGGTGTGACAGTAATAACTGGGTTCAGCTGTAGTGAGAGTCTGAGCCTGGATCAACAGCTGCGACACAAACATGCGACAAAACGACGAGAACAAGACTTCATTAACAAAAACATGAGTTCAGTTAAACAAACGAGTGGCGTCAGTGATCAGTGATGGTGTCAGCCCCAGGGTGCTCAAAGCCTGTGCCCCCCAGCTATGTGGAGTACTTCAGCATGTCTTCAACATGAGCCTGAGTCTCCGGAGGGTCCCCATGCTGTGGAAGACATCCTGCCTCGTTCCTGTGCCAAAGACGTCACGTCCCAGTGGCTCCAAGGACTACAGACCCATGGCATTGACCTCCCACATCATGAAGACCCTGGAGAGACTTGTCCTGGAGCAGCTCCGGCCCATGGTCCAGCCACTCTTGGACCCCCTCCAGTTTGCCTACCAGCCCCGACTTGGAGTGGAGGACGCCATCATCTACCTGCTCAACCGCGTCTACGCCCAACTGGACAAGCCGGCGAGCACTGTGAGAGTCATGTTTTTTGACTTCTCCAGTGCGTTCAACACCATCCGTCCAGCTCTACTGGGTGACAAGCTGACAGCTATGCAGGTGGATGCCTCTCTGGTGTCCTGGATTGTGGACTACTTGACTGGTAGACCACAGTACGTACGCTTGCAACGCTGTGTGTCAGACAGAGTGGTCAGCAATACCGGGGCCCCGCAGGGGACTGTCCTCTCTCCCTTCCTCTTCACCCTGTACACCACGGACTTCAGCTATTGCACTGAGACCTGCCATCTTCAGAAGTTTTCTGATGACTCTGCCATAGTTGGATGTATCAGCAAGGGTGATGAGGATGAGTACAGGGCTGCTGTGGATAACTTTGTCACATGGTGTGAGCAGAACCATCTGCAGCTCAACGTGGCAAAGACAAAGGAACTGGTGGTGGATTTGAAGAGAACCAAGACACCGGTGACCCCGATCTCCATCCATGGGGTCAGTGTGGACATTGTGGAGGACTATAAGTACCTGGGGGTCCACATTGACAATAAACTGGACTGGTCTAAGAACACTGATGCTCTCTACAGGAAGGGCCAGAGCCGTCTCTATTTTCTGAGGCGACTGAGGTCGTTCAACATCTGCCGGACTATGCTCAAGATTTTTTATGAGTCTGTGGTGGCTAGTGCTATCCTCTATGCTGTTGTGT
This sequence comes from Cephalopholis sonnerati, assembly GCA_019142605.1. Taxonomy (NCBI): domain Eukaryota; kingdom Metazoa; phylum Chordata; class Actinopteri; order Perciformes; family Serranidae; genus Cephalopholis; species Cephalopholis sonnerati. The sequence goes on along the minus strand of JAGQAX010000005.1, from coordinate 46,546,319 downwards.
GCTGGGGCAGCAGGCTGAGGGTGGCGGACGCCAACAGACTTAACAAACTGATCCGCAAGGCCAGTGACGTTGTGGGAATGGCGTGTGACTCTCTGGTGGTGGTGTCAGAGAGGAGGATGCTGTCTAAACTGCGAACTATCTTGGACAATGTCTCACACCCACTCCACCATGTGCTGGTTGGACACAAGAGTACTTTCAGTGGGAGACTCAGACCACCAAAATGCACCACTGAGTGCCACAGGAAATCATTCCTGCCTGTGGCCATCAAACTGTCCAAATCCTCCCTCTGAGTTGCCCTTGGACTGTTTCACTACTATCACCAACTCACAATAAATTATTACATATTTATTCCTAAATCCGTGCAATAACTGACTACATTGTTCAGTCTGTGTATAAGGTTCCTGTATATATTGTAAATTATGTTGTGTGGTCTCTACATATATATTTTGTAAATTATCTTCTTATATTTTACTTCTTTATGCACTAGATCTTCTTTCTACACTTGTTTGCACTATATCTTCTTCTTTTACACTTGTAAAGAGCACCTGTAACGAAAACAATTTCCCCTGGGGATCAATAAAGTATTTCTGATTCTGATTCTCATTCTGAAATATATATGTGGGTGTGAGGCAGACTGATGATGAAGAGAGGTGTTGATGCTGGAGCACACACCTGGTCCAGGTGAGGCTCAGTCAGCCACAGACTCTCCTCTCAGCTTAACACAACAGATGACAACCAGACTCACAAACATCTACAGCATCAGAGGAGGGTCGTCACACCTCAGGTACTCCACGATCACAACGATCACAACCTGTAGTAACCTCCTGTAGTAACCTCCTGTGGTTACTACAGGATGTTACTACAGGATGTTACTACAGGTGGTTACTACAGGATGTTACTACAGGAGGTTACTACAGGTGGTTACTACAGGAGGTTACTACAGGATGTTACTACAGGTGGTTACTACAGGATGTTACTACAGGTGGTTACTACAGGTGGTTACTACAGGATGTTACTACAGGTGGTTACTACAGGTGGTTACTACAGGATGTTACTACAGGAGGTTACTACAGGTGGTTACTACAGGATGTTACTACAGGAGGTTACTACAGGATGTTACTACAGGAGGTTACTACAGGTGGTTACTACAGGATGTTACTACAGGTGGTTACTACAGGATGTAACTACAGGATGTTACTACAGGGGGTTACTACAGGTGGTTACTACACGATGTTACTACAGGATGTTACTACAGGTGGTTGCTACAGGATGTTACTACACGTGGTTACTACAGGATGTTACTACAGGAGGTTACTACAGGTGGTTACTACAGGGTGTTACTACAGGAGGTTACTATAGGATGTTACTACAGGAGGTTACTACAGGTGATTACTACAGGATGTAACTACAGGAGGTTACTACAGGATGTTACTACAGGATGTTACTACAGGTGGTTACTACAGGATGTTACTACAGGTGGTTACTACAGGATGTTACAACAGGAGGTTACTACAGGTGGTTACTATAGGATGTTACTACAAGTGGTTACTACAGGATGTTACTACAGGTGGTTACTACAGGTGGTTACTACAGGATGTTACTACAGGAGGTTACTACAGGTGGTTACTACAGGATGTTACCACAGGAGGTTACTACAGGTGGTTACTACAGGATGTTACTACAGGTGGTTACTACAGGATGTTACTACAGGTGGTTACTACAGGTGGTTACTACAGGATGTAACTACAGGAGGTTACTACAGGATGTTACTACAGGATGGTTACTACAGGTGGTTACTACAGGATGTAACTACAGGTGGTTACTACAGGTGGTTACTACAGGATGTAACTACAGGAGGTTACTACAGGATGTTACTACAGGTGGTTACTACAGGATGTTACGACAGGTGGTTACTACAGGTGGTTACTACAGGGTGTGACTACAGGAGGTTACTACAGGATGTTACTACAGGAGGTTACTACAGGTGGTTACTACAGGAGGTTACTACAGGTGGTTACTACAGGATGTTACTACAGGAGGTTACTACAGGATGTTACTACAGGATGTTACTACAGGTGGTTACTATAGGATGTTACTACAGGTGGTTACTACAGGAGGTTACTACAGGATGTTACTACAGGTGGTTACTACAGGATGTTACTACAGGTGGTTACTACAGAAGGTTACTACAGAAGGTTACTACAGGATGTTACTACAGGTGGTTACTACAGATGGTTACTACAGGATGTTACTACAGGATGTTACTACAGGTGGTTACTACAGGATGTTACTACAGGAGGTTACTACAGGTGGTTACTACAGGATGTTACTACAGGTGGTTACTACAGGATGTTACTACTGGATGTTACTGCAGGTGGTTACTACAGAATGTTACTACAGGTGGTTACAACAGGATGTTACTACAGGTGGTTACTACAGGATGTTACTACAGGATTTTACTACAGGTGGTTACTACAGGATGTTACTACAGGATGTTACTACAGGTGGTTACTACAGGAGGTTACTACAGGTGGTTACTACAGGATATTACTACAGGTGGTTACTACAGGATGTTACTACAGGATGTTACTACAGGTGGTTACCACAGGAGGTTACTACAGGAGGTTACCACAGGATATTACCACAAGAGGTTACGACAGGATGTTACTACAGGAGGTTACTACAGGTGGTTACTACAGGATTTTACTACAGGAGGTTACTACAGGATGTTACTACAGGTGGTTACTACAAGAGGTTACTACAGGGTGTTACTACAGGTGGTTACTGCAGGATGTTACTACAGGTGGTTACTACAGGAGGTTACTACAGGTGGTTACTACAGGTGGTTACTACAGGATGCTGCTACAGGATGTTACTACAGGTGGTTACTACAAGATGTTACAACAGGAGGTTACTACAGGTGGTTACTGCAGGTGGTTACTACAGGATGTTACTACAGGATGTTACTACAGGAGGTTACTACAGGAGGTTACTACAGGAGGTTAAAACAGGTGGTTACTGCAGGTGGTTACTACAGGTGGTTACTACAGGATGTTACTACAGATGGTTACTACGGAATGTTACTACAGGAGGTTACTACAGGAGGTTACTGCAGGTGGTTACTGCAGGTGGTTACTACAGGTGGTTACTACAGGATGTTACTACAGGTGGTTGCTACAGGATGTTACTACAGGTGGTTACTATAGGATGTTACTACAGGTGGTTACTACAGGAGGTTACTACAGGATGTTACTACAGGTGGTTACTACAGGATGTTACTACAGGAGGTTACTACAGGATGTTACTACAGGTGGTTACTACAGGTGGTTACTACAGGAGGTTACTACAGGAGGTTACTACAGGTGGTTACTACAGGTGGTTACTACAGGAGGTTACTACAGGTGGTTACTACAGGTGGTTACTACAGGATGTAACTACAGGAGGTTACTACAGGATGTTACTACAGGATGTTACTACAGGTGGTTACTACAGGATGTTACTACAGGTGGTTACTACAGGTGGTTACTACAGGGTGTGACTACAGGAGGTTACTACAGGATGTTACTACAGGTGGTTACTACAGGAGGTTACTACAGGTGGTTACTACAGGATGTTACTACAGGAGGTTACTACAGGATGTTACTACAGGATGTTACTACAGGTGGTTACTATAGGATGTTACTACAGGTGGTTACTACAGGAGGTTACTACAGGATGTTACTACAGGTGGTTACTACAGGTGGTTACTACAGAAGGTTACTACAGGATGTTACTACAGGTGGTTACTACAGGATGTTACTACAGGTGGTTACTACAGGATGTTACTACAGGTGGTTACTACAGGATGTTACTACAGGATGTTACTACAGGTGGTTACTACAGGATGTTACTACTGGATGTTACTGCAGGTGGTTACTACAGGAGGTTACTACAGGGTGTTACTACAGGTGGTTACTGCAGGATGTTACTACAGGTGGTTACTACAGGAGGTTACTACAGGTGGTTACTACAGGTGGTTACTACAGGATGCTGCTACAGGATGTTACTACAGGTGGTTACTACAGGTGGTTACTACAAGATGTTACAACAGGAGGTTACTACAGGTGGTTACTGCAGGTGGTTACTACAGGATGTTACTACAGGAGGTTACTACAGGAGGTTAAAACAGGTGGTTACTGCAGGTGGTTACTACAGGTGGTTACTACAGGATGTTACTACAGGTGGTTACTACGGAATGTTACTACAGGAGGTTACTACAGGTGGTTACTGCAGGTGGTTACTACAGGTGGTTACTACAGGATGTTACTACAGGTGGTTACTACAGGATGTTACTACAGGTGGTTACTATAGGATGTTACTACAGGTGGTTACTACAGGAGGTTACTACAGGATGTTACTACAGGTGGTTACTACAGGATGTTACTACAGGAGGTTGCTACAGGATGTTACTACAGGTGGTTACTACAGGTGGTTACTACAGGTGGTTACTACAGGATGTTACTACAGGAGGTTACTACAGGTGGTTACTACAGGATGTTACTACAGGAGGTTACTACAGGAGGTTACTACAGGTGGTTACTACAGGATGTTACTACAGGTGGTTACTACAGGATGTTACTACAGGAGGTTACTACAGGTGGTTACTACAGGATGTAACTACAGGAGGTTACTACAGGATGTTACTACAGGATGTTACTACAGGTGGTTACTACAGGATGTTACTACAGGTGGTTACTACAGGTGGTTACTACAGGGTGTGACTACAGGAGGTTACTACAGGATGTTACTACAGGTGGTTACTACAGGAGGTTACTACAGGTGGTTACTACAGGATGTTACTACAGGATGTTACTACAGGATGTTACTACAGGTGGTTACTACAGGTGGTTACTACAGAAGGTTACTACAGGATGTTACTACAGGTGGTTACTACAGGATGTTACTACAGGTGGTTACTACAGGATGTTACTACAGGTGGTTACTACAGGATGTTACTACAGGTGGTTACTACAGGATGTTACTACAGGATTTTACTACAGGTGGTTACTACAGGTGGTTACTACAGAAGGTTACTACAGGATGTTACTACAGGTGGTTACTACAGGATGTTACTACAGGTGGTTACTACAGGATGTTACTACAGGTGGTTACTACAGGATGTTACTACAGGATGTTACTACAGGTGGTTACTACAGGATGTTACTACTGGATGTTACTGCAGGTGGTTACTACAGAATGTTACTACAGGTGGTTACAACAGGATGTTACTACAGGTGGTTACTACAGGATGTTACTACAGGTGGTTACTACAGGTGGTTACTACAGGATGTTACTACTGGATGTTACTGCAGGTGGTTACTACAGAATGTTACTACAGGTGGTTACAACAGGATGTTACTACAGGTGGTTACTACAGGATGTTACTACAGGATTTTACTACAGGTGGTTACTACAGGATGTTACTACAGGATGTTACTACAGGTGGTTACCACAGGAGGTTACTACAGGAGGTTACTACAGGATGTTACTACAGGTGGTTACTGCAGGATGGTACTACAGGAGGTTACTACAGGAGGTTACTACAGGAGGTTACTGCAGGTGGTTACTACAGGTGGTTACTACAGGATGTTACTACAGGTGGTTACTACAGGATGTTACTACAGGTGGTTACTACAGGATGTTACTACAGGAGGTTACTACAGGAGGTTACTACACGTGGTCACTACAGGAGGTTACTACAGGATGTTACTACAGGAGGTTACTACAGGTGGTTACTACAGGATGTTACTACAGGAGGTTACTACAAGAGGTTACTACAGGAGGTTACTACAGGATGTTACTACAGGTGGTTACTACAAGAGGTTACTACAGGAGGTTACTACAGGTGGTTACTACAGGAGGTTACTACAGGTGGTTACTACAGGTGGTTACTACAGGATGTTACTACAGGTGGTTACTACAGGATGTTACTACAGGAGGTTACAACAGGAGTTTACTACAGGTGGTTACTGCAGGTGGTTACTACAGGAGGTTACTACAGGATATTACTACAGGTGGTTACTACAGGATGTTACTACAGGTGGTTACTACAGGATGTTACTACAGGAGGTTACAACAGGAGTTTACTACAGGTGGTTACTGCAGGTGGTTACTACAGGAGGTTACTACAGGATATTACTACAGGTGGTTACTACAGGATGTTACTACAGATGGTTACTACAGGATGTTACTACAGGTGGTTACAACAGGAGTTTACTACAGGTGGTTACTGCAGGTGGTTACTACAGGAGGTTACTACAGGATATTACTACAGGTGGTTACTACAGGATGTTACTACAGGTGGTTACTACAGGAGGTTACTACAGGATGTTACTACAGATGGTTACTACAGGATGTTACTACAGGTGGTTACTACAGGAGGTTACTACAGGTGGTTACTACAGGATGCTACTACAGGATGTTACTACAGGATGTTACTACAGGATATTACTACAGGTGGTTACTACAGGATGTTACTACAGGAGGTTACAACAGGTGGTTACTGCAGGTGGTTACTACAGGAGGTTACTACAGGATATTACTACAGGTGGTTACTACAGGAGGTTACTACAGGTGGTTACTGCAGGTGGTTACTACAGGTGGTTAATACAGGATGTTACTGCAGGATTTTACTACAGGATGTTACTACAGGAAGTTACTACAGGAGGTTACTACAGGTGGTTACTGCAGGTGGTTATTACAGGAGGTTACGACAGGATGTTACTACAGGTGGTTACTACAGGATGTTACTACAGGTGGTTACTACAGGATGTTACTACAGGATGTTACTACAGGTGGTTACTACAGGCTGTTACTACAGGTGGTTACTACAGGTGGTTACTACAGGAGGTTACTACAGGTGGTTACTACAGGATGATACTACAGGATGTTACTACAGGTGGTTACTACACGTGGTCACTACAGGAGGTTACTACAGGAGGTTACCACAGGATGTTACTACAGGTGGTTACTACACGTGGTCACTACAGGAGGTTACTACAGGATGTTACTACACGTGGTCATTACAGGAGGTTACTACAGGATGTTACTACAGGTGGTCACTACAGGTGGTTACTACAGGAGGTTACTACAGGTGGTTACTACAGGATGTTACTACAGGTGGCAACTACAGGTGGTTACTACAGGTGGTTACTACAGGATGTTACTACAGGTGGTTACTACACGTGGTCACTACAGGAGGTTACTACAGGATGTTACTACAGGAGGTTACAACAGGAGGTTACTACAGGTGGTTACTACAGGTGGTTACTACAGGAGGTTACTACAGATGGTTACTACAGGTGGTTACTACAGGATGTTACTACAGGTGGTTACTACAGGATGTTACTATAGGAGGTTACTACAGGATGTTACTACAGGATGTTACTACATGATGTTACTACAGGTGGTTACTACAGGATGTTACTACAGGATGTTACTACAGGTGGTTACTACAGGATGTTACTACAGGAGGTTACTACAGGATGTTACTACAGGAGGTTACTACAGGATGTTACTACAGGTGGTTACTACAGGATGTTACTACAGGTGGACCTCCTCCATGTTGATAATCCAGCTGGACTAGACTGTTTTTGTTATAATGAACCATTTGTTAACAAACCAATCACAGCCCTCCTGCTCCTCATCACCTTCACCAGCGTGTTTAAATCCCTGCAGAGCTACATCACCATAAACGTTGTTTGCACTCATCTACTGCGCTGTCATTCACTCAGGCAGTGAGACAGGCAGTGAGACAGGCAGACTAACAACATGTGAAGCTGCTCAGGTGATTTTCACCCACCTAGTAGAATAAATAGAATGAAGCCAGTTAGGTGGCTGCTCCTCACTGGTGTTACTGGTCAACAGTTTTTTTTACTGATTCACAGACCAAATAATAAAATAATTAAATGTCTGATGACTTTATAAAAGTCTGTTTTACTGTGAGTATCAGATTTATTTCTCAGGTTAACACCATCCATGTTCTGTCCATTATTACATGTGATGAGGTGGGACAGCTGATCTTAAAATGGCTGCCTCGTCTCCAGGGTCTGAGACTGAGACGGCTCACTGTTCAGTTAGCTCTCTGTAAAACACATCAGCTGCTGAGTGTGGTGCTTTGTCACCACATCAACACCTGTAATCTTCAATCTCTTGTTAGGACACACAGAGACACACTGAGACACACACAGAGACACTGAGACACACAGAGACACACAGAGACACACACAGAGACACTGAGACACACTGAGACACACACAGAGACACTGAGACACACTGAGACACACAGAGACACACAGAGAGACACACTGAGACACACACAGAGACACTGAGACATACAGAGACACACAGAGACACTGAGACACACTGAGACACACAGAGACACACAGAGACACACACAGAGACAGTGAGACACACTGAGACACACACAGAGACACAGAGACACACTGAGACACACAGAGACACACACAGAGACAGTGAGACACACTGAGACACACACAGAGACACAGAGACACACTGAGACACACACAGAGACACACTGAGACACACACAGAGACACTGAGACACACTGAGACACACACAGAGACACACTGAGACACAGAGACACTGAGACACACTGAGACACACAGAGACACTGAGACACACTGAGACACACACAGAGACACACAGAGACACTGAGACACACTGAGACACACACAGAGACACACAGAGACAGACACAGAGACACACTGAGACACACTGAGACACACACAGAGACACTGAGACACACTGAGACACACAGAGACACACTGAGACACACACACAGACACAGAGACACACAGAGACACACACAGAGACACTGAGACGTACTGAGACACACACAGAGACACACACGGAGACAGACACAGAGACACACAGAGACAGACACAGAGACACTGAGACAGAGAGACACTGAGACACACAGAGAGACACTGAGAGACACACAGAGACACAGACACACAGAGAGACACTGAGAGACAAACAGAGACACAGACACACAGTGTTCAGGTAAAGGACAGTTATAACTCTAAGACAGTCTGAGGTTTATTCATCTCCATCATGAAGCTCTGAGTTCAGTTTAACTGCAGAGGAAAATAAAACCTGCAGGACTCACACTGACTGTGAGGGACAACATGAAGACAACATGAGGACAACATGAAGACAACTGTCGTCCTGCCCACACTGTTTCCTCACATCCTGTGTTGTGTCTCACAGTGTAAAGACACATCCTGTGTGACAGTAACTGAACTGAGTGATGACACAGAGGACACAGGGACAGTCTGAGTCTTCACGTTGTCCATCAGGAGGACAAACATTTCACAGACTCACTGACACTCAGAGCTGTAAACTGACAGAGGGACAGAGGAGGGTCACATGACACAGACTCTGATAGTTTCACTTTCTGTTTTAACGTCCCATTAATGTGACCAATAATTTGTGTTGTTACAGAGTTAGTGTGATCTGGTTGGCTCACTGGTTTGACTGGTTACAGCAGATACAGCTGATCAGACATGAAGAGCTCCTGGTATTTAGGTGAGAGGTCACATACACTCTGCAGCAGACATCGATCACTGTCTCACATCTGTGTGTCTCTGTGTGTCTCAGTGTGTCTCAGTGTGACCGCAGTCAGCAGCTGTTATTAACCTGCACAGTGAACTAGTCTTAAATCTGACCCCGTGTCAGTGTTTATTAACCTGTTTTATGTGTCTGATAAATAAAGGTGAGTCTTACCTGCCCAGTGTGACTCCACCCTGTTCCAGACGGCGCTGAGATGATGTCGGTGTCTTCCGTGATGTAAGTTGATGCTCTGACGCCTGATGGGTGGGTCATGTGGTTTAACTGTGTGTGCAGCCTCCTGTGTCACTGGAGACGTTTCCTTAAACATGAACAAACACCCTGCGCTGAGGGGAGGAGCTTAGGGACTGTTCAGTACTTATGGGGGGGGGTTTAAAAATGACACTTTAGGTAAAAACATAAATCATCTTTTGGATTTCAGAAACACACGTCAGGAAACATAGACAATAAAAAAATCTGACCTTAAAATGTTGATATTTCATCCAAAGTCACTTTATTCTACGTCTCATTTAAAATTTGTCCAAAAATAAACCATCTGCACAACAAGAGTAAAAAACATTGGAAATGTAATAAGTGATTTATGGAGTAGGGAGGGCCATGGATTCTCCCCCAGCCACACCCCTCCTCTGACAGGTAGAGAACAGTCCCTCACGACCTACAGACTGGTTGACGTGCAGAGTTTAGAGATTAAACATGTTTGTTGTAACGACTCAGATTAAACGTCTGTGAACAGAACAGTTCATGATGTCATTATTTACAGCCCCTTCACACACACTCTATTTACACACAGTTTGTTTTGTTGCAGCCTGATGATAAAGATCTTTTTTATCTTGATCTGTCTTCCTCAGCATCCCATAATAACAGGGCCAAAACACTGAATAAAGAAAAACTCAATCTCCCTGACGTCACCGTTCAGACCCTCCCCTGCTTCATTAGAGCGGTGACTGCAGCCTGAAATCATTTTGGGGTCGATGTGATGATGGTGTGTCTGACACCAGGGCTCTGACATCACAGTCTGAGGGTTTGTCTGTCCGCTGTCTGTCAGGTTGGACGGGGACGACCGTCTCTGGACATTTCAGAGTCTCAGGAAGGAGTCTTATCTTAGGAGTGAAGTTCTCAGAGCAACAGAAACTGTGACCTCAGAGAGGTGGTGTGATCGACCCTGTTGTCAGGTGTGATGTCATCGGTTGTCAGAGACACGCCCCTCTGTGAGACTGTAAGGTGTGAGGACACCCAGTGGACATGAGACAAACTGCAGACTGTCAGTGTGATCACTGCTGATGAAGCTGGAGACAGATTTTACTGTTTGTCTCAGTGATGTCATCATTTTGTTTCTGGTGTTACAGCATCAGGTGTGACGTGTGTGTCTCCATGATGACATCAACCACATGTCTATCATCTCTGCAGGATGTTACCTGTAGCGTTTCATTTGAGTCTCAACTTTAAGTCTCAACTTTAAGGGGAAATTCTATGAAAACATCACCATTGTAATTATTTTCTAAATATTTCATCACTTAGAGTAACTCTGTGTACGAGCAGAGGAAGCTTTGTGTGTACGGCCCCACGTCTGAATATTCAGGTCAGTGTGATGGTTCAGTTTGTTTCTTTTTACACAGGTGTGTGTGTGTGTGTGTGTGTGTGTGTGTAGCTCAACAACAGCAAACATTACAACAGACACTTCCCTTTATTGGTTTCAAACAAGAGTTCACAATATTAACAACGTGTGTGTCGCTCATGCTGCAGAACAATAATCCTGTTTCATCCAACACCATGTCAAAATAAAAACTAAATCTAAACCGGACAGTCGTGACGTGACGTGACGTGACGTAACATGACGTGACGCGACTCAGCCACACGCTGTCTAAACTGACACGACTCAAACATGATACCACTCGCTCCATGATGATGATGATGATGATGTGGAGACAAAATGATCGCCTACAGTTCAACAAATCAAATGTACAAATTTGAGATTACAAAAATCCCCCCCCCCCCCCCCCGTCCTCAGCTCTACGCTGACTTCACGAAGGTCATTTTGTAGTTGTGTTTCCGTTCTTCGTCGCCGCTGTGCGAGCTGCTTTTGGCCTGATCTGAGGTCTGTTCCTTAGGGGCGGGGTCTCTGCCTGCGTCCTCTGCATCTGTGGGCTCTTTCTCATTGGTGGACTTGTCTGACTCTGTTGCTTCTGTCCGACTGTCCACAGGTGGGGACGGACAGGACTGTGGCTCAGGCTGCAGGACAGAGAACGAAGAGATGAAGGGTCTAGTTTTTACTGCTGCTTGATGACAACACCACGTCTTATCATCAGGACGGAGCTGTCGCTGGCTGTCAGAGTGTTTCAGCTGAAGGACGTGACCTTCATCACTTCTCTGAGGAGAGACTGTGAAACTAAAACACAGAGTGACGTCGTGACAGTTTGGGAAACTGTTCAGTGTTGGCAGCAGTTTGTCTTTTTGTTTGAGTGTTACATAAGAAACTGTGTGTGTGTGTGTGTGTGTGTGTGTGTGTGTGTGTGAGAGTGTGTGTGTGTGTGTGCTCCTCAGCAGCCACGCCCTGCTCTGCACACACACACACTCTGACACATTAAAGACAACACAGAGGATGAAGATCCAATGAACTCTGTCGACCTCTCGGCTCGTCTACAGGCCTTTGTCATTGGTCCTTTGAGCAGCGCTGAATCAAAGCATGCTGTGCTGCTTTGTGTTTAACATGCTGATCCACGCCCAGCTGCTCCTCCCCCAGGAGGACCCCCAGCCCCCAACAACCCCCCTCCTCCCCCCTCAACATGAAGTTTCACATCACATTACTCAGGTGAGTTTGAACACTAGACTTATATGTGTTGACTCGCATCATACGCCTGAATAACACACGTGTCATACACACGTGAAATCACTGAATCGATGAATGAACTTCCACCGATACGCCCTTAGCGTCAAACGTCCCCCGAGGATCGCAGAGCTGATTGGATGCTGAAGTTTGGATTTTTCAGCTCTCGCTAACGAGCATATGATGTAAAAGGATGCCTCTTAATTCACGCATTTCACGTCTTTACATTTACATTGACTTACATGTAATTCACTGTGTGAAGTGTTGTATTCTCATCCAGTGTGTGTGTGTATGTGTGTGTGTGTGTGTGTGTGTGTGTGTGTGTGTGTGAGCTCTCAGCTGCAGCCTCTGACTGAGTCTCAGAGTTCAGTTTGTTTTTACGTTAATGATCTGATTAATGATCAGCCGTACAGCCGGCGTGTTGATGAAAACTCAACATTTCTGTATTTTCCTTCTAAACTGTCAAAGCTTTGACAAAACAAAATAACGGGGCTTTTATTGTGAAGAGGTTGCAGGAAGTGAAGTACAGTCAAATAGACCTGACTGCTGTCAAACACCTGTGATTTATTTTGATCTGAACTCAACCAGCAGCTTTCAAACAGCCTCACAGCTCGTCCCTCACAGGTGATGATTAGAGACGGAGACATAATGGACGACACTGTCTCACCACAAAAACGAGTCAGTGAAGTGATGGGCGGTCTGTGCACCCTCAGTGGTCACTCTATGACATGTACAACAAGCTCTGTGGCTCTGGACGACCCCTCACCTCACTGAAGCCCAGCCCACAGTGTCTGCGGTTCCGTCCCGACAGCTTCCCGTCCATGCTCTGCTGGTACTGCTGCTCCAGCTGCTCGTTCATCTTCTTATCTTCCTGTCCTGCAGAGGAGACACCAGTCACAGCGGGCACACCCGGCCATCACAGGCCTGTCCATGCACGGACAGATCTGTGAGGCCGACGTGTTGTGGGGAAGCATAAGGATGAGGCAGCGTGGCTACGTGACAAAGGGACAGTAGTTTGGACATCAGCAGAACAAATGCAGTCTTTGACTGAAGTACAGAAGCTCACCGGTGCGGAAGTGGGACGTGGACTTGTGGTCTCCGATGACGAGACGCCCAGTGTGTTCCTTCTGAAAAACAGAAACAATCCCACTTTATAAAAACTGTCAGGACTTGTCTGACGGTCACAGAGGTGATACTTTATCTTCTGTAACACTACAGACCACAGGCCCACAGTAAGCTGACAGGACAGTGATGTATAAAACAAAAAGCAAACCTTTCCAGCTCCCATCAAACGTAAAAACTTCTGCTTCCTCTCGTTGCTTCCCAGATCAGCTGATGCCCACTGCGTGGACCCATCCTGTCGAGAAAACAAACCGTCATCAGGTGGAGCCATGGTCGTTCATCAGGAGAAGAATCCATCAGACACATCACAACTGTTTCTACAAAGCAGTGACCAACAGGACCCGTCGTCCCTTTAACCCTCTGAGGACTGACACAGATGGTCCAATGACAGACACCTCCGAGGGACCAGTGACTCCTGCAGTGGACTGCAGGTACGTGCAGCGGGTCAGATTTACAGGGTCGTCAAACTGACAAGGGAAAGAATCCCCTCGATGTAAAACATCAGATAAGTGAAATCACAGGGATGATCTCAAACAGAGGCTGAATGGTCACATCTGTTCAGGGTGAAACACTGACAACAACTTGAACCACAAATATGATTATAAAACTTAGAAACAGGGAGGAGACGGAGGTGGAAACAGATTCATCATGACATCCTTCAAACACACTAAAAGCACTGGATTATAAATCTGACCAGTTCATTTTGATATGGAGGCAGATATTCTGTTCTGACGAGGTTAAGAGAGAGCAGTGTGTCAGATTCAGGAGGACTCAGTGTGTCTATCAGTGAGGATTACAGATTACAGATTACAACCAGCTGAAACTTCTCCTGGTCAGAATTCCTTCAGTGTTGATTGTTGAGGAGCTGAATTATCCACAGAGGTCTCTTCCTCTCAGAAACACACACACCAGCTGATTATGAACACATGAATGTCTCTATCTAGAGTCAGTGTTTGGTTTGTCCCCTCTGGGCTACTGTAGAAACATGGTGGTGCAACAGGGTGACCTCTGTAGATGAGGACCTGCTCCCTGTGGAGATATAAACGTCTCATTTTTATTCTGATGTTTTAATTGACTCTAAACAAAACATTAATCTGACACAGTGCAGATGTTAACATGACTTTTCTTTACAACAGACACACCTGACCTGACCTGTCATATCTGACCTGTCACACCTGACCTGTTATATCTGACCTGTCACATCTGACCTGACCTGTCATATCTGACCTGTCACATCTGACCTGTTATATCTGACCTGACCTGTTATATCTGACCTGTCACACCTGACCTGACCTGTTATATCTGACCTGTCACATCTGACCTGTTATATCTGACCTGTCACACCTGACCTGTCATATCTGACCTGTCACATTTGACCTGACCTGTCATATCTGACCTGTCACATCTGACCTGTTATATCTGACCTGACCTGACCTGTCACATCTGACCTGACCTGTCATATCTGACCTGTCACATCTGACCTGTTATATCTGACCTGTCACACCTGACCTGACCTGTTATATCTGACCTGTCACATCTGACCTGTTATATCTGACCTGTCACACCTGACCTGTCATATCTGACCTGTCACATTTGACCTGACCTGTCATATCTGACCTGTCACATCTGACCTGTTATATCTGACCTGACCTGACCTGACCTGTCACATCTGACCTGTTATATCTGGCCTGACCTGTTATATCTGACCTGTTTTATCTGACCTGACCTGTCATATCTGACCTGACCTGATCTGTCATATCTGACCTGTTATATCTGACCTGACCTGTCATATCTGACCTGTTATATCTGACCTGACCTGTTATATCTGACCTGTCACATCTGACCTGTCACATCTGACCTGACCTGTTATATCTGACCTGTCACACCTGACCTGACCTGTCATATCTGACCTGTCACATCTGACCTGTTATATCTGACCTGACCTGTCATATCTGACCTGACCTGACCTGTCACATCTGACCTGACCTGATCTGTCATATCTGACCTGTTATATCTGACCTGTCATATCTGACCTGACCTGTCACATCTGACCTGACCTGATCTGTCATATCTGACCTGTTATTTCTGACCTGTCATATCTGACCTGTTATATCTGACCTGTCATATCTGACCTGACCTGTCACATCTGACCTGACCTGATCTGTCATATCTGACCTGTTATTTCTGACCTGTCATATCTGACCTGTTATATCTGACCTGAACTGTGATATCTGACCTGACCTATCATATCTGACCTGACTTGTCATATCTGACCTGTTATATCTGACCTGACCTGTCATATCTGACCTGACTTGTCATATCTGACCTGTTATATTTGACCTGTCATATCTGACCTGTCATATCGGACCTGACTTGTCATATCTGACCTGTCATATCGGACCTGACTTGTCAGATATGACAGGTCAGATAATGACCTGACTTGTCATATCTGACCTGTCATATCTGACCTGTAATAGCTGACCTGACCTGTTATATCTGACCTGTCATATCTGACCTGACCTGTTATATCTGACCTGTCATATCTGACCTGACCTGTCATATCTGACCTGTCATATCGGACCCTGACTTGTCATATCTGACCTGCCATATCGGACCTGACTTGTCATATCTGACCTGTCATATCGGACCTGTCATATCTGACCTGACTTGTCATATCTGACCTGTCATATCTGACCTGACTTGTCATATCTGACTTGTTATATCTGACCTGTCATATCGGTCCTGTCATATCTAACCTGACTTGTCATATCTGACCTGTTATATCTGACCTGTTATATCTGACCTGTCATATCTGACCTGTTAAATCTGACCTGTTATATCGGACCTGTCATATCGGACCTGTCATATCTGACCTGTTATATCTGACCTGTCATATCTGACCTGTTATATCTGACCTGTCATATCTGACCTGACTGGTCATATCTGACCTGTCATATCTGACCTGTTATATCTGACCTGTCATATCGGATGTGTCATATCTGACCTGACTTGTCATATCTGACCTGTCATATCTGACCTGTTATATCTGACCTGTCATATCTCACCTGACCTGTTATATCTGACCTGTCATATCTGACCTGTTTTATCTGACCTGTCATATCTGACCTGTTATTATCGGACCTGTCATATCGGACCTGTCATATCTGACCTGACTTGTCATATCTGACCTGTCATATCTGACCTGTTATTATCGGACCTGTCATATCGGACCTGTCATATATGACCTGACTTTTCATATCTGACCTGTCATATCTGACCTGTTATTATCTGACCTGTCATATCTGACCTGACTTGTCATATCTGACCTGTCATATCTGACTTGCCATATCTGACCTGTCATATCTGACCTGTCATATCTGACCTGACTTGTCATATCTGACCTGACCTGTTATATCTGACCTGTCATATCTGACCTGTCATATCTGACCTGTTAAATCTGACCTGTCATATCGGACCTGACTTGTCATATCTGACCTGTTATATCTGACCTGACTTGTCATATCTGACCTGACTGGTCATATCTGACCTGTTATATCTGACCTGTCATATCGGATGTGTCATATCTGACCTGACTTGTCATATCTGACCTGTTATATCTGACCTGTCATATCGGACCTGTCATATCGGACCTGTTATATCTGACCTGTCATATCTGACCTGTTATTATCGGACCTGTCATATCGGACCTGTCATATCTGACCTGTTATTATCGGACCTGTCATATCGGACCTGTCATATATGACCTGACTTTTCATATCTGACCTGTCATATCTGACCTGTTATTATCTGACCTGTCATATCTGACTTGCCATATCTGACCTGTCATATCTGACCTGTTATTATCTGACCTGTCATATCTGACTTGTCATATCTGACCTGTCATATCTGACCTGTTATTATCTGACCTGTCATATCTGACTTGCCATATCTAACCTGTCATATCGGACCTGTCATATATGATCTGACTTGTCATATCTGACCTGTCATATCTGACCTGTTATTATCTGACCTGTCATATCTGACTTGCCATATCTAACCTGTCATATCGGACCTGTCATATCTGACTTGCCATATCTGACCTGTCATATCTGACCTGTTATTATCTGACCTGTCATATCTGACCTGTCATATCGGACCTGACCTCATCTCAGTGTCCTACATGTCCTGACGTCACAGGGACAGAGTCTGACGTCTTCTAAGAGACAAATTAATTATGCAGGTCTAATCTTGTATAACACAGTTCAATAGGTTCAGGTTGAATCCTGCTAAATGGGACAACCACGCCACCTGCTGTTGTTAAACTGTGCCTGCATTGTGTAGTGTAGTAGTAGCGAAGGATTATGGGTAATCCTCAGAGCAGCGGAGGATTTACACGAGGTAACGTGTATGTGAATGTCCGTGAACAAAATTATTATTACCTTACTGGACAGTGCACAAAAGTTAAACTGGCTTTCTTTGGGTTGTGTCTTATTTGTCTTATTTGTCTTGGAGTAATTTCGCCATGTTTTTATTAAGTTAATGACTCGTTGTTTTACCGCGGGTGAAAATCTCCTCAGTTTAGCTAGCTGACATTAAAATGTGCCATGTTTCCAGACTGAACATGTGCTGTCTGTCCCTTAATGATGCAGGTATGTTATAGTGTGTCGCTTTATGGAGTTTAGTGATATTTTAAACATGAAATATTTTCTGTGGTTGAATTGTTTTTTTCTTGCCTTGTGTTGTGACGTGAATAATTGTTGTTAAAATGAAAAATACTTTAAAAAAATTAACAGTCCAGTAATAAATCTGTATAGAGACTTTATATTTTTGTTTACATTTCCTGTCATTCTGGAAAGCTAAAAATGAGACAGTTTCTGTTCTGTTTCATTAGTTTTATTACATGATTTCAAATCCACGATACGATCACTGTCTCAGAGTACTGTACAGAGTGGAGATTGTCAAAAATGTACTGTTAACATTTTTGTAGAAAACTGTGATCCTAAAAGCAGCGGAGGATTTACACGAGACTGAAGATGTGCTGTTTGTCCACAAGAGACGACATTCTTCCCTGTGTCCCTTAATGATGCAGATACAGAATAAACCTGCTGTCACCAACACCTGACCAGCTCCGCGAGACTGACTCACATGGTCAGAGGACACATCACACAGGTCACACTTGTTATTACACCTGAGTGCTGCTGCTCTTTCTGTTTCTTTATAATGTTGTTTTATTTACAGCTGATAATAAAAGGTTAGTGATGAATTAAAGTGACGGTAACGTTGGGATAAATAGAAATAAATACCATGTACAATCAGTCAGATTACCCATAAACCCCTCTGTTCCTGTGTATCTGAGCCCCCTGTGTGTTACAGCCCGGTGTCACCACAGATATATGTGCTGTAATTAATCTTTTATCAGAGGAGAATAAACTCTGTCCGGACTGAAACTAAAACGTGTTCAGGTCTGAGGATAAAGAGCACCGTTAGCACAGAGGCTAACACCTGATGCTAACATTACTGCTAACCCGTCACGTTAACGTTACGGTGCTTACGTCAGCGGGAGAGGCGGGTCTTTTGGTTCCGTGTCTGTCCTCCGGAGAAGTCATCGCTAACACCTGATGTTCCGACAATGTCTGAAAACTCTCAGTAAAATATCATTTCACCTCTCACAGCCTCACTGCGTCCATCAACAACATGGATGGAGCCTCCGTGTCGTCACTTCCTGCTCTGGCTTCTTCTTCGTCTGCGATAAGGTCGGTGATGGCGCCGCTCTGCTGCCTCCTGCCGGCGGACTGTGGTACAGCTTCATTAGAGTCACTGAGAGACGTCACAGTGACGTTTGTTCAACCTGCTCCATACACACACTGAGGGACACTGAGACATTTAGACTGCTCTGATGTCCATGATGGACTGATGGACACAGGCCTGACGAGGACAAAATGACCATAGAGACACACAAAGACAACATAGAGACACACAAAGACAACATAGAGACAAACAAAGACAACGTAGGGACACACAAAGACAACATAGAGACACACAAAGACAACGTAGAGACACAATACAGCATCACATCCAGAGGGAGACATTTTGCTAATACCTCATCACAAGAGCTCATTTATATGGGGAATGTTTCATTATCATACTCACTGCTCTCTCTCAACATTTTCACAACCTGGTCAACAACTATCTACATTTCAGTCTCCAAATATTTCTATGATAACCCTTCAAATAACTGGCCTATACTGGTGTATACTGGTGCCCAAGCTGACACAGTTAAAGCCCCTTGTTGGCCAAATCCCTGAGAAAGAAAACATGGCCCTCTGCACCTTCATGTCCTCAGCCTCCTCCAGCATCCAACAATATATGTCTCCACTGCATCACACTGTGACTCCACCCATAGCAAATGTTGATCAACAACTGTTGTCATGGCAACATTCTTCTTTTCAGTCTTATTGATGTAGATTATATGTTTCCATGATCTGTTATATACAGAGAGATTATTTTTCTTTCCATACTTACGTTTATTATTGTACATTATTTGTAAATGTGTCATGGCTTTGGGAACACTGTTCATCTACAGTCATGACAATAAAGCTTATTACATTGAAATTGGAATTGACACAAAGCATCACTAAAGACACATGCCTGTGACTGTCATGTTTGTTTGTGTATTAGTGTGACTGTGTCCAGGTGTCCACTGTCTCATGGTCCGTCCATGCTTTTGTCCTCAGAGTGAAGTCAGTTAATGTGGGACATCGGGACAGACCAGGTTTCTGTCTTTATAACACATGACATTACATTGTTAATACACGTGTGTTTTACCTGAGACAGTCACTGTGATTGGTCTGAGACAAGGAGGACGGACACAGGAGACAGTCTCTGGTCCCTGAAGTCCTCATGGTGAGACATTGTGACATGTTTTCTCTGTTCACGTCAGGATAGGACATCAGGTGTGTTTGTATGATGTTATATTGTATGACCTGTCCGTCTCATGACCTCAACATGTCCACAGGACACTTGAGGTTTTATTGGACAGGGTTCTCAGTGATGCATTCAGGTACAGTGGGACAGGTTGGTGTTCGCTCACCAGCTGCCATAAAATCAGGAGCTACACTCTCCCTGTGTCATTTAGAAAACAAACTGTCCCACGTCACCTGAACGTGTCATCAGAGTGAGGTTACTGTCTTTGATGTGTCTCAGCGTCCACAGTTAATAAATGATTTGACTAATGTTCATCCTCAGAGCACATCAGGTGACCTCAGGTGAGTCTCCCCCAGGTACGACAGGTTTATTACCAAAAAAGCAAAACAACTGAGCTAACAAGAAAAAATCATGTAAATCAATAATCAATAAAAAGAAGTTAAATGAACTTGTTCAGAAGTATAAACAATAAAATAAAATATGACTGTAAAATAAAAATTAAATGTAGAAATGAACCAAAGATGCAGCGATGTTTAAATTCTGTGCTGAGACAGGCAACAACGTTTAAAATAATAACGACGATTTTATATCTGTTTGTTTGTTTGTTGTTGTTATTCACTCTTCTTTTGTTTCCATGGAAACACAGACATCTGTAAACAAATACGCTTCACACAGATTCAGACACATTTATGAACCAAACTTTAACAGAACCTTCTGTCACATGAAAAACATGCTTAAAACAATACATGTTCACCAACTATGACTCAGCATAATTCATCTGAAACATCTGTTTAATGTTACCATGGAAACAAACAGCTGATTGATTCACGTTTATCACCAGAAGCTACATCTTACAGGATTACACTGAACGCATCATGAGAACGTTATAATTTCTCATTTTTACTGAGGAAAGCCTGAACGCACCACAATGGAAATCAATGCAGCCTCCGTCAGCTGTTCGCTGCGTCCACCGGCTGCTGTCCAGAGGTAACGTCACTAACTGCTAACTGCTAACAGCAAAGTGCTAACAGCTAACAGTTAACTGCTAACAGCTAACAGCAAAGTGCTAACAGCTAACAGTTAACTGCTAACAAGTAACAGTAAACAGCAATGTGCTAACAGCTAACAGTTAACTGCTAACAGCTAACAGCAAAGTGCTAACAGTTAACTGCTAACAAGTAACAGCAAAGTGCTAACAGTAAAGTGCTAACAGTTAACTGCTAACAAGTAACAGTTAACAGCAAAGTGCTAACAGCTAACAGTTAACTGCTAACAACTAACAGCAAAGTGCTAACAGCTAACAACAAACAACTAACAGCTAACAGCAAAGTGCTTACAGCTAACAACAAACAGTTAACTGCTAACAGCAAAGTGTTAACAGCTAACAGTAAAGTGCTAACAGCTAACAGTTAACTGCTAACAAGTGACAGCTAACAGCAAAGTGCTAACAGCTATCAACAAACAACTAACAGCTAACAGCAAAGTGCTTACAGCTAACAACAAACACTTAACTGCTAACAGCAAAGTGTTAACAGCTAACAGTAAAGTGCTAACAGTTAACTGCTAACAAGTAACAGCTAACAGCAAAGTGCTAACAGCTAACAGTTAACTGCTAACAAGTAACAGCTAACAGCAAAGTGCTAATAGCTAACAACAAACAACTAACAGCTAACAGCAAAGTGCTAACAGCTAACAGCAAAGTGCTAACAGCTAACAACAAACAGTTAACTGCTAACTGCTTACAGCTAACGTTAACGAGCTCTCCTCCAGCTGACTTCCTGTTCCTCCTCTCAGCTGTGTCCTGGTTGTTGTTGACCTGATTTTTTACATTTATTAGTTTTGATGTGACGACGACTCAGCATGTTTCAGTTTCAGGTGTTTTCTTTATAATCCACCAAAACATGTCTCAGATTATCAGATTACATCCTGTCAGGATTAAAACTCAACTCCTTCTGACAGGATGTGGATTTATTTATTAATGAGTGTGTGTGTTTGACTTCCTGTAAACATCATTTAACATGAAACTGAAGGACAGTTAATCAGTTAATAACACAATGATCATTTACAGACATATTCATCTTTACTTTTTATTTCACCTGATCAGGATCATAGATTATTGATCAGCTGACCAGGATCATAGATTATCGATCATCTGATCAGGATCATAGATTATTGATCAGCTGACCAGGATCATAGATTATTGATCAGCTGATCAGGATCATAGATTATTGATCAGCTGATCAGGATCATAGATTATCGATCATCTGATCAGGATCATAGATTATTGATCAGATATCGATCAGTGATCAGGAGGTGATGTTGCAGTGGAGGATCAAACGTCATGATTTCAGTTTGGAGCCAAATTAAATCAGAGTCTGACTCTGGATCATTTATTCTCATTAATTACATGTCTCCGTGTCTCTGTGACGTCACGGACATGATCAGTGCCAAATGAACCGTCTGTCAGGTGACCTGACGTCAGACCGCCAGAAGGTGGCGTCAGAGTTCAGAGTAACACAGGAACAGCTCCGACAGGACCCCAAAAATTCCTCCAGGTAAATTCAACCTGCCGAGTGTATGTTTGGACCTGGAGTCTTTTAATAAAGATTAATCAATTAATCAATCAATCACTTTGATCACTTTCAAATGTTTCATCAGCTGATTCTGTTTTTATCTCCAGTTCATAATTATTGAACTTTGATTGACTGAAAACTGAGGAAACGTTTTTATAAAAGAGGAGATTTATTTTAATGTTCAGACCTTAGAGCTCAGATTTTATTCCTGATGATGTTTTAATGATAAACACATGTTCTGATGTTAATATGTTAATTAACCCGTGACGTCACAGAAACGTTATTTTATATTCATTTATATTGTTATATTAATTTATAATATTGATATTATTTGTATGAGAACAGGATTTTAAAAAGTTTCTCTCTCTCTCTCTCTCACACACACACACACACACACACACACACACACACACACACACAGTGTTTGTGGCTCCAATCAAACTAAATCTCATTTATTCAGTTAACAGCAGGTGACCAGGACGCGCGCACACACGCGCACATTTAGGCAGCGTGCACAGAGACAGAGGAAAAGTTAGAACAGGAAGTCAGAGAGAGACAGACAAGTGTTTTATTGTGTAGCGACACATGAGAGACACACAGAGGGACAGACAGACAGGAGGACAGACAGACAGAGGGACGGTATCCTCTGAGAGAGTGTGTGTGAGCGCAGGGACGCGGCAGGAGGGAGGAGGGGTTATCCAGCCTGAGCCTGAGCAGCCGTCACTGCCCCGCACTCTGTGTTCACCTCCGCTCGGTGCTGGACGGAAATAACTTTAAATACTTTTTGTTTTTTGAGGCTCCTCCGGAGGACAGCTCCCGGGACTCTGTGTCCCCTCCCCGGACTCTGTGTCCCCTCTGACCACCACCACGACTCTTTTCTCCCACTTTGTGCCCGGAGCGCGGACAGAGGAGTTACCAAAGTCCCGGAGAGATGGTGACTTTACGCACGGGATTGGAGGCAGTTTGAAGTGACTCCTCTGGTTTGGTCTCGACTCTTCATCATCTTCATCGCCCTCAACTCTCTCCAAGTTTGCCTCGGACACGCGGCGGATGCCGAAGAAGTGAGTCCAGGTAAGAGAAGCGCAGCTGCATCAGTGTGTGGTCAGCAGCGGGACCGTGAGGCGGCGGCACGGAGCGGCACGGAGCGGCGCGTCCTCCGGGCTGCTTGTTGTTATTAAGTGTGTGTTATCAGTGCTGCGCAACGAGCCGCGATGACAGCAGCAGATTGAGCCTCCATCAGAGCCTCTGAACCTGCAGCCTCACCGTGATTAGACCCGGCCGACCCCACATGACCCGCACCGACCACCGTCACCACACATTATCCTTTAAAAAGAAAATCCTCTGCAGCCTGTTCGTGTGTGCAGGAAGAAATATATATTTATAGACTTTACATGAGACCTTACATTTAATCACCTCTAAAATAACGCGTTAAAGCAATTTAATAATAAACAATATCCAGTCCTAATATATAATAATAATAATAATAATAATAATAATAATATTAACAATAATAATAATAATAATAATAATATTAATAAAAATAATGATGATAGTATCAGCTGTTGTTGTGCTGAGGCCTCTTCTCTCTCTCTCTCGGGAAACTTATTAAAATATCATTTATTTTCCTCTCATAATAATCAACATTTAGAAACAGTAAAACAGAGTGTGTGTGAGGGCGTGAGGTGGTTATGATTTTTACACCACTGAGCTGCTGAAAAATAAAAACAAAATAAATTAAAACATAAAATCTGAGGTGATCCAAACACACAGAGAGAAAGAGAAATATGACTTCATCTTTTAATTCCTGCATTTACATGTTTTCTTTAAATTTAATATTTAAGGTTAATTTAAATCAAATCAGATGAAACTATAAAGAAAAGCAGAGTGTGTGTGTGTGTGTGTGTGTGTGTGTGTGTGTGTGTGTCCTCTGTCATGCAACATTAACAGAAATATTTTCTACAGAAACATTCAGACAGTCTCTGTGCGTAAAAACATTAAATCATCAGAGGTTTTAAGGTCCGCTGAATTTTAGTTTTAATTTAAAATCATTCCATAGTTTAATTTGAAGGATTTTAGAGGATCTTTGAGGTCCATGTCCCCCAGTCCCTCTGGACTCTGAGGGATCAGACCGTCAGTAGTGCCCTCTCTGTGGACACGCAGCGGCGGGTCTCCCTCTGTCCAACACCGTGAACGCTCCGCCGGACGAGCTGTGCGCGCCCCCGGCACACACGCACATTTGAGCCCGCAGCAGATCGGTGGTGCCGTGAGTGTCCCGCACATGTTCCGGGACATAACGGGGGGAACCGGAGGGTGGAGGAGAGACACGGAGGAGCGTGTTCAGGGCCGGAGTTAACTGTGTGTGCGCGGAGGTCACGGAGACTGACCCCTGAAGAATCCGTGACTCATACATGAAAATAGACCCGGAGTCCTCCCACTGATCCTCCGGGAGACAATACCGAGGGACAACAGGAGACAGTGTCCCTGCGCGGAGACACGGTGGACACATTCATCTGTAAGTTTATTTCTGTCCTCGTGCTTCCATCTGTCGGGTCTGTGAAAGTTCTTCAGTAAAAGTGTTTCACGTGTCCGTCCTGCAGCCCGGTGCAGGGACAGAGACAGGGACATAGACAGAGACAGGGACAGAGACACAGAGACACAGAGACACAGAGACAGAGACAGCCCGGGTCTGTGTGACGTTAACTGTGGGTGTGTGAACCGGAGCCGTGCGCGCAGCGGGGCAGTTTGTGAGGACCGGACAGGTCTGCTCCGGTGTGAGGATGTGCCGGGGGTACGGGAGGACAAGGCGCACCGCAGCGGCCTGGGACAGGCTGATAGAGACACAGGAGGGTGTTCCCCACATTTGGAGCCGCACTACACCTCCGAGATAAGACGCTGCTCCGCTGCTGATAAGACACACACACACACAGCCGCATCACACGCGCTCAACAAAAATATTCTGCACAGGAAAAACAGAGAAGTTCCTGTGATCACCTGAGGCTGAAGCACCTGTGTTATCACACACCTCAGCTGTGACTGTGTGTGTGTGTGTGTGTGTGTGTGTGCGTGCATCAGATGCTTCAGTGTTCAGAGGTGTGAGTGTGTCGGAGCTGCGCACCGCGGCCTGCAGACACTAAATCACTATTTCCAACAAGTCTTTTAATTGTTTGGACCGCGGCGCAACAATTTATAGACACCCCCCCCCCCCCCCCCCCCGCTGTAAGTGAGAGTGTCTGTCTGAAAAACAATCCGAGCTGGGGGGGGGGGGTGGAGTGGGGGTGCAGAAGTTGATCTGCTGTGGCATGTTGTTTGCAGCAGGTGCTGCAGGCTGAAGTTCCCTCATAAGGTAAAGTGGCATCAGAGCGTCCAAATGGCAGACTTATATATAGGCTGCCAATTCAGCACATTGTCCCGGGAGGCTGCTGCATGGACGCGCTCTGTGCGCTGTGTGACGGAGACCTGCAGCTCCTTTCTTCTTCTTCCTGTTCCCGTGTGTGTGTGCATGTGTATGTGCGTGTGTGTGTCTGTCCGTCATAATGAGTGTGCGTAAAAGGCTTCTTATCTCTGCGGCACATTTCACTTTAACTCCACCTGTCAAATAAATAGATAAATGAATAAAAAGTAAAAGAATAAAATTCAAGATTAAAATTACAATTTATTATTAATAACAATAATTCAGTGTAAATCCTTCAGATTAATTTGCTCTGTTAAAAATAAGATGCATGTTAATTTTGGGGCCTTCAGCCTCACACACATGATTTCATTTAATTTTCAGATTTAGCTGAAGCAGTTAAATTTCATGACGACATCTCACACACACACACACACACACACACACACACTGTCGTTCTTCATCACAACATCAGCTGTTATTAAATAAATCACTACAAACACTGAAGATAAATTTCACTCTGTAAATGTTCATGTAACACAAGGCCGAGCTCAGGATCTGGTCCTCACGTCTGGAACGTCTCCGTGGCTCACACACGTTATTCTGATGTGTCACATGTATTCGCTGGAGTCTGAGAGGCCTCTTCCTCCACCGGGCCGCACGGACGCTCAGAGAGGCTGCGAGCAGTCAGAGGGGCCGAAGGTTAACAGATGAGACGGCTGACAGAGGAAGAGGAGGAACTCTCTGAATTTTAGATCATCAGACGTCCACAAAATAAATCAGATTAATTTAGAGTTTTAGGAAGCATCCTCATCCTCATCATCCTCATCATCATCATCCTCATCATCCTCATCATCGTCCTCGTTGTGTTTGGCCCCTGCAGCATGGCTGTTATTTTATCCTCCCCCGCCTGTGGAGCGCAGCGCCTGTCTTCCCTCTGACCACCGTGTTGCACATTTAAGTGTTTCCACATGTTGTTTTTTTGAAGATGTCGTTCACCTTCATCGGAAAACCATCGCTCCACCATTTTAAGCCTGCGGCCGCTCCCGGAGAGTCCTAATTATTTGTTGTCGGGCTCTTTGAAAAAGACACCAGCCCCTAAATTGGACATGTGTTGTACAAACACAAATTAAACATTTAGGCCTAAGTATTTCTCCCCGGGTCCTAAGTGCACATTAGTCAGCCTATACTTATCTCTGGCCCCGCGGCACGCCCAAACTGCAGCACCGCCGCCGCCGCCGCTGCTGCTGAAAAAGAAAGGCTGAGGCCCCGAGAGCCAGCACGGACAGAACGCTGGCAGATGCCCAGCAGTTTCTCAACCACAATGCAAGCTGAGGTGTGTGTGTGTGTGCACGTACAGTATGTGTGTGTACAGTGTGTGTGTGTACAGTGTGTGTGTGCTTGTATGTATGGATTTTGTGATTTTCAGCGTAAACAAATGTGTCAGACGTTCCTGTGTGTGTTTGATATTTTACTCAGGAAGTGTGTTACAGATGTGTGTGTGTGTGTGTGTGTGTGTGTGTGTGTGTGTGTGTGTGTGTGTGAGTCCTTGCACACAGTGAGGTGTGTAGAATACAAAGCGTTTCTCGGTGTGTGTCCTGTGATGTGTCCTTGTCGTGTGTGTTTGTGTGTGTGTGTCTACACTGGGTGGCCTCTCCGCCTGCCGCTCTGCATGTACGTACGTTGTTGACTGTGAGTGTGTGTGTGTGTGTGAGTGTGTGTGTATCCCGCTGGGTGAGTGTACATCTCCATAACCTTGGAAACAGCTTCCTCATTTTTCCCCGAGCGCAGAATAAGGAGGCGCGGCGTTGATTCTCCTCTCTGCTTTCCATCTGTGAATGGTCGGGGTAACCTTTCCTTTCTGCAGCACCTGCTCCCCACCATCCAATTTCACAGCTCAGAATAAGAGCTCACCTGACACACACACACACACACACACACACAGAGTCCTCCCCCTTCACTTCTTTGCATGCAGCGTTACGGCAGCATCTTTGTTCAGCGCCGCGCGGCGTCCTCCACACAGCTCATTTTCAAGTTCATGAAGTTCATCCTCTTCCTCGCCTCCTTTCTCTCTCTCTGACTCTCGTTTCTTTGGACACCAGGGTGTGTGTGTATGTGTGTGTGTGTGTGTGTGTGTGTGTGTGTGTGTGTGTGTGTGTGTGTCAGCACCGTGGTTTGTGACGGCGGCAGCATTAACAATGGCCATTATGTACCTGCGTTGGACTGAGTGAGTGGTTTACACAGAGCGTGTGACAGATGACTGCTGCAGTGTGAGCACAGGTTCAGAGCTGGCGTCCTGCCTGCAGAGAAAATAAGACCTCACTAAACTCAGATTATCGGCCGTGGATGTTGGTGTTTTGTCTGTTTCTCTGACGGTTCGTGTTCTGTGAAGAACTTGACTCGGTTCTCTGTCACTTTTCCTCAAGTGGAAAAACTTCCCATCATCCTCTGCAGCAGCTCGTCACACAGGCCGCCGTCCGTTTTCTTCTGAATTTAGGGACTCAGTAACATGAAATAATTCCTGGAATGTTCTGAACTAATCCGACTCATCATGGATGTACATACAAGGCACTGCAGGGCGGGACAGTGGTTTACTGAAGCCAGGTCGAGGTTCGTTCCTGCATCCTGACAGGAAGTCATTATGAATCACTTTATAAAGAAACCCAAAGGCCGAGTGGTGAAATGACTCGTGCTTTATTTTACATGTGGTCCTCAGAGTCCTCCGAGGTCTGAAGCTCACAGCAAACATTTAGATCCGACGCTGAACATTCCCAAAAACCTGTTCCCCTCAGACCAGGACACAGAGAGGGAGGGCAGGGTCCCAACATGATAACACTAACAGTCTTCTTTCTGTCAGTTTATAGTGGAATAAAAATATTAACCATCCTCATGAACTGATCCGTAGAAACAGTCAGATGGAGGTTTTGTGTTTAGAATAGAAATTAAATGAAGACAGGAAGTAGATTAAATGTCGGCTCTTTGACTTTTGTCTCAGTTTTTAACCCCAAAGAAACAAAACTAAATCTTCAGATGTTTTATTATTCATCCTTGTGTGGTTGTGTAAATCTCAATATTGAAACTTTATTGTTAAAGGAGGCCTGATCGCTGTAAAACACACAATTCAGACTGTTTTTTTTTCTGCTGCATGTGACGAGTGTCGGAGCGTCTCCAGGAGCTGCAGCCCAAAGGGTTAGGGTTATGTTAAAAAACTGTCCTGTTAAACAACAGTCCACCTCAGCTGATTCTTTGTTAATATCTAGACAATAATTAAATAAATTAGAAGTGTTGTGGTTGGTTTGTTGGTTTCACAGATCAGATTTCAGACTGTTGGTGTTTTTAAGGAGACTTTGGAGGAACCAGGTGACACTGCTGCCGCAGTCACTCTTTACCTGTCGTCTGTCGCTGTGGCCTCGAATCTCTGAAGCTTTGGTGATCACACTGCTCCTGATGGGTTTACAGAGACAGAAGGTCATGTGTCTGTCCAGTCGTCCTGTGGGTGTGTCCTCTGATGGACGTGAGGATAGACGTACAGAGATCTTGACAGTCTGCTGGCTGATGTGAATATTGGGAGTGAATGCCCTGAGATGACTCCTGACTACAATAACAGCCTGCAGTGTGCTTAACATGATGCAGTGAGTCAATACGGGACGGCGGCTGTCGTGAGCAAATATCTTGATCCTGCTTGAGATCCAGATGGGTGGGGTTTGATCTATAAGACAATACCAGAGCCTCAAAGTTTTCACAATCGAATCGAAGTGTTTGAAGGAACATTTGCTCATCTTTTGTGTGAGTGACAGCCCAGCTGACTCTCATAAACCCCACCCCTCTGGCACTCCCCGCAGGTTAAAACAAACACTCAGAGAAGTTATTTGCTCAGCGTTTATATAAAAAAAACCTCTCATGGTAATGTTGCAGGAATCTCTCGGCTGCTTGGCTCGTGAATTAAATTTTTCACTTCACCTGCTGTTGACAAAGATTTTGAGTCCAAGTTGTGGTTTCTTTTTAAACTTCAGCACCAGTGAGTCTGTTCAAGGACAGAAAATAAAAAGAAATGTGCTGGAATATTTGTGGCGAGGAAAAGGCCTCCTGAGCTGTTCCCACACACACACACACACACACACACACACACACACACACACACACACACACACATTAAAAACATGTGATGACACATAGAAACAGAGCTGACAGTACCGTCACGTCGTTAAGCAGAGGGGAAGAGATGCTGCTTTCTATTGAACGTGACTCATTGAATTTAATAAACAGCCTGACACTGGAAACAAGGACGCAGAGTAAGTTCAAGTATCTGGAGGAGATAAAAGCCTGCGGAGGAAGAAGAGGGCGTGTAACCTTCACCGTGACGATTGTTTTAGAAGACGAGTAGCACCATTTGTTTCAGTGTTAACATCCAAACGTTTAGTGTTGGACCTGTGAGGGACACGGTGCTGAACTGTGACTATAACAGTTTGGGTCGAGCTCTGAAAATGCTCAGACCTATGTTTCCCACAATGCAACTCAGCGATGTCTTTTATTCGACCCAGATAAATGTCCACATCTGTCACACGTCCAGTCTGTAACGCAGGCTGTCTGTTAAAACCCCGATGACATCACCATGACGCCATCAGAGTTATTGTCTCAGACGCTACTCCTCATAAAGTTGGTGGACTGCTCCTTTAAATCTCTCTGTGTTCTGATAGAGTATAAAAGTTAGAGTGTATGTAAGTGATGTGTCCTCTGGAAGAGTGTTTCTTACCTTTGTTTAAGTCATGTATAATTTTACAAATTTCATTTCTACTGCATGACGTTTACATGTTATTACAGTTACTAGATCTGATTACATCTGCTCTTCATGTGAACTGACGTCTGTGCTGTTAAAGTCCCTCCTCACGTTTTAATCCCCTAAAATGTCCGACCTTGACGACACTGACTCATAAATCTGTGCAGCGTTTGTCAGTAGTGAGGTGTTTTTACATTCCTCTCCTGAAGGGGGCGATGTCTGTGTGCGATACTAAAACCTGAGATCCAGATGTACTGCGGGCAGCTGGGTTTGGTACGTCACAAAGTCGAAAGCCAATCAGTGTCTGATATGTTCACAGTGGGACAGATTTGGAGACAACAGCGTAGCGCGAACGTATGACACCTAAAATTAAAATCTCAGCACATTCTGACCACACCCCCGCTGCATAACAACGTCATAACAATGTGAACACGCTGTACATACATGAGACATGGTGCTCAACAGACTCCTTGTCTCAGTCTGACTGAATCCAGAAGTAGAGGAGGTGGGCGGAGTCAGGTCCAGAATTTCTCAAAGACGTAAAAACGAGTAGATGTGTTCACAGGAGGGAAAAATGTTATGTTTATGTCCTGTTAAAGTTCAGTCATATGTGTGACAATGAGCTCCTCTCTGTCTCAAACCTGTGATGTCATCAGATGTTCAGACACTGAACGCAGAGTTTTATTGTGTTGTAGTGTCTCAGCTGTGAAACAGAAGACGTTCCTCTGACTGTTCTCAGTGTCGTCTACAACATGTTTAACGTTCGCTGACCACAGAGCAGCTACAGGCTTTCTAATCTGTGACATCACTGATCTGAGCTTCTGTTCACTGATAGTTTTGGACGGTCTTTGACCGCAGGCGTCACATGTATGAGTTGTGAAAATGGGCGTAGTTCCCCTTTAAGAAGATGAAGCTCATTACTGAAACAATGAAGTTTTTATTGTTGTAGTTTTGTTGGAGATGACTCAGACTGTCCTTCAGAGGACTCTTTGTTTGTTTGGTGCATAGCAGAGTCCGTGGCGTCGTTCTCAGACTAATAATGACTTCAGAGTTCAAACTGCTCCGACGGAGCGTGGAGCTGATGTACTTCCTGCTCCTCCTCTGAGCAGCCTGGCTAACCTTCACTTTACCGCTCGTAGTGGTTTGGAGTAATGGGGCGTGGCAGCGGGGTTCGGGGTGCGAGGCCTCTGAAATGACCCTGTGGTGAAGTAGCGAGGGCCAACATATTGTGGTCCCACCCACCGAAATCCCAACTCCAATTGGTCACCGTCCAGCTTGTCTACGCAGGGCGTTGCCATGGTTTCCAGGCCGTAAAGAAGCCTTTAATCGAGCCGTTGTCATGATGAGATGGTGGTGAGGGAGAGATAAAAAAGAGACAGAGCTGTGTATCTGCTGCGTCTCAGAATAGAAACGTAGCGCCTGACGGACAGCTCGCCGTGAGAGACACACATCAGGTTCATTCCTTGTGTCATGGCGTTCCCAGGGCTATACGGTGCCTGGGAACGTGTTCATAAATGACATGCTCCTGACACGCTCCTGGCTCATGTCTGTCTCTACATGGTGTGCTATGTTCTGTACATGCTGGTGGATTAGCAGAAGTGTGGAGCGTGGTGTTGGGTGATGACGGGGTGTGTGGAGGAGCGGTGCTGGCTCGCGTATCCAGCTGACTGGGCTCAGACCTCAGGTTTCCGCCACGTAATCCAACACACTGTAGATGGCAGGACGGACGGAGGGACGGAGGGATGGGTGTGTGGGAGGCAGCACCGCCGCCGCCTGCTGACATTTGTGCCAGAGGGTGAGACTCACCTGATGGTAGCAGCTCTGTGTCTGAGCTCCCACCTGTCGGGCCCGTTCAGGGTCTGATGGTCACCTCGTGTCCTGGGCGTTGGTGCGGCCGATTGTTAGCGGAGGTTGGTTTGTGTTGGCTGGCGGCCGGTGTGTAACTGAATAAAGTGGCCCTCTGCCACGGCGGCCCCTCCAGACGGTGGGTCCCTGTAGGAGTGAAATCGCTGCCTCAGCAGGCTGCTCAGTCTCACTGTGTGTATCCCTCTTTAATATGGGAAACATACGTAGGGCAGCCTGTGATGTCAGCTGTTATTGCTGGAGGCCTGCTGTAGGAAAAATCTCATTTGCCTTTGTGCAGCGCTGTAGTGAAAAGGAGCTTATGTCATAAAGACGCTATTGTGGCTGCTGCGGGGCCCGCTGTGTGTGTGTTTAAGTGTCACCACTCTGAAACACTTCACGTGTGTTTTCCTCACATTGGACAAAGGAGTGTGTGCCTGTTTGTTCTCGGTGCACACACACACACACACCCCCCCAGATTTCAAGACGTTTATGAACGAGAGCTGAGACTGTAGCTGCCATGAACGATGACATGTTTCTTCTGCCTGACGCTCTTTGGTTTCATGAGCTCTGTGTCATCGTGCAGTCGTTCTGACAGCTGGACGAGAGGTCACAGGATGAGGGCGGTGCAGCACCGTCACCAGGACAACAACATGTTAGCAATGTTTCTACAAACCAAAGATTTCATATCAACGTCTCTAAAATGATGCAGTTCTCATTACGTGCATGTGAGCTGACTGTGACGCTGGAAGGTGGAGGTGATGGAGGCTGGTGGAGGCTGGTGGAGGTGATGGAGGATGGTGTGACACTGAGGTGAGACGACTGTAGGTGTAGGTGACATCTCCAGCCCTGACTGTGGAGCTAAGGCCACGTTTACATGAAAACGATCCGCTGAAAACAGAGTCGTTTCACATTTTCATTTTGACAAAAGTTCCGTGTTCAGATGACAACGTTTTGATAACAATCTCCGTGCACACGGATCCACAAAAATCACCAAAACGCTGTAGTATACATGCCAGGCCAGTAGTTGGCGGTGTGACTTTGTAATGAAACAACACGTGCCTGCACACATGCGCTTCCCTCTACAGAGCAGTGACGTATACAAACAAACAAACAAACAACAAACAAAATGGCAACATCTGAATGGAGTTGCTACAGTAAATCTACACTTTGCTGGAGAAACGTTGGTGTGCAGCACAAACAGAGCTCGGGAGTCCGCCATCGTTGTTGTGATGGTCGACTTTCTCGCACATGCCTAGTGACTGGGACGGTAATGGTCATGTGCGAAAAGTCTCCATTTTCAGAGGAACAGCATATTATAAGTTTCCATGAAAACGGAGACAGTGCTGTTTCCAAAAAAAAATGCACTCTGGAACCCGTTTTCAAAACGTTGCGTTTTCAGGCACTTAAAACGCAGCTGTTGTGTAAATGATCAGCCAAAACGCTGTTTTCGGTTGAAATCATTGTCGTATAAACAGGACCTAAAGCAGGTATTTTAAAGGACCTCTTCAGCCACAAAATGGCCATCTGTACAACAGTTAGTCACATCGTGTTATCTTGAACTCATGAAGAAAACTTCTCTCAAGTCTCCACAGGAAACTGTGAACACATTGATTCATTGATTGATAGCTGATCATCTTTAACATCACAACATCAGTGTACAGGCACAGCTTGTACAGAAGGATCCAGGTCTCATTGATCCCGTCAGGATGTCACAAACACACTAAAATAACCTCAGTATTGGAGCTTCAAAGAGAGCAAAGATCAGTTTCACTTTTAAACTGTAATGTTTTAGGTAAAAGTCGTGTTTGTGACGTCCTGAGTGGATCAGTGACACCTGGATCATTCTGTACGAGCTGTGTCTGTACACTGATGCAGTTCAGCTGTTGTTAAAGTTGATCCTCAGTCAATCAATAAATCAGTATGTTTGCAGTTTCCTGTGGAGATGTGATCAAAATGTTTCAAGGTAACACAGCCTGACTGATTTACAGGTGGCCATTTTGTTCCTTTAATGAACTGCTTAAAGTTTGTTAAACCGTCGGACCTCAGGAACCAAAGTGAGGACACAAACATAAAGTCCGTCTGACTCCATCTGAACTTTAACATGTCTGAGTTTATGGAGATAAAGGAGAACGTTAAGGCTTCCTGAGAGGAGTGTCCTCTGACAGGAGAACCTGACGGACACACCTAATGATGAGGAAATGATTTTGTGTCATAAATCTGACCTGAAGTCAGTTTATGATTGTGACTGTCTGGAGTTGGATCACTCGACTTTGTAAAGTCTGTTTACTATTAATGATCGTTCTGTGCAGTTTTACGACACCTGATCGTTCCACTCAGTCACTGGTGAGGTTTTCATCATGTGAGCCTTAAGTGTCAGACTTAAGGAACAAAGTTAAGGTGTTTTGTTGATGCATGTAATCACTCAGTACGTCTGAATCTCAAAGATGTTTCAGACACAGCGGCACTCAGATACAAAGAACGAAGTCGAGAGTCCTGACGTTCAGTAAGTAGCTTTAAAAGAAACATTAACTCTTTAAACAGCAACATGTCAGCACAGAGTGGGAGCAGAGAGTCTGAGTTTGGACAGATGACATAAACTGTATGTTTCTGTGATGAACACAGACTGTAGATCTGCAGGACCAGGTTAAAATAAAACATTTGATATTTATCGCCACCACAGTTTTTTCTCTTTAACCGTTCCCGGTCCGTGGCGTGGAGCCTCCCCTCACATTCAGCAGCAGATTTGTGCGCTGTCCTCTAAATCATTTCCCTCTCTCGCAGATTGCTCCCTGCTGGAGTATTGGCCTGACAACCGTTTTTTTTTCTCCCTCTGCTTCCCCAGTGGACTCATTTACATTTATGCACGCAGCAATTAATTACAGGCTGGCACTGGCCTTGTAAATTAGAGGGAGCCGAGGTCGCCCTCATTATTGCCCCTGACAGTTAAAGCCTTGTTTGGGTCGTGACTTCAGGCTGGGACACTCTTCATACATCTGATATCACTTTGCAGCAAATGAAGACAATTTACTGACTGATGAAAATCTTATTTCAGTTTTTCTGTCTTCTATGTCTCAGTGGAAACAAAAAGGTTGAGCTGAGTGTGGGTCGTCCTTCCAGGCCCTGTGGTGTGTGCGTGTGTGTGTGTGTGCATGCGTGTGTGTGTGTGCATGCGTGTGTGTGCGTGCGTGCGTGCGTGCGTGCGTGTGGGTGTGTGTGTGTGTTTTGGGGGTCTTGTGGAGGCTTTTCTATAGAGCCAGGAGTCAGGCAGGCGACTTCTCACGGTATCGGCCTTTTCATGAGAAGACGCTCCAACTTTTTCCGGCTCCTTCCCTCACAAGGCCGTCCTTTCTTCTGTGTCACGCAGCGATGTGTTTGTGCATACCTTAGCAGCCTGACAAAAGAAGGCACAGATCCTTTTCACTGCAGCCTTTGACATTCACCTCTTGTTTTTACAATCTTTCCAAGGCGCGCTGTTTGCACAGTGGAACAGGCTTTGTCTTGAAGAAGCGGGACAATGGCGAGCGTCATAATGTAATCTCCTCGGCGTGGTGAGCAGAGGGGCGAGGTTTAGATGTATGTGCCGGCGCTTGCCCCCCCCCCCCCCCCCGCCCTTTACTTCAGCAATATTTCATGTTAACAGCGACTCAGAGGAGAATACATGTTGTCACTGTCTGGTGTTCACCTCGCTCCTTTGTGAAGGGAACACAAAAGCTTTTCAGTCATGCAAACATCCCGTCCCTCCCTCCACTCGTCAGTAAAGGTGTAGCGAGCAGCAGTTTGCCCACCCACATGCATATCTGCTGCCATGTCTGTTTTATCAACATCACCACACAACGTTTAGACGGAGACATTATCGGTCGGTCCCCCACCTTTAGCAAGTCCTTTATCAGCCTCAACCAAAGCACACACACACGATCAAAGTTGTGCACTTTGTCCCATCAAACACTCTCCAGTGTTCACAGGTCAGCGTGTTTGTTGGACTCTCAAACACTCTCTGAATCCCCCACATCCACAGACACGCCCACTTCAGGTGTACACTGACCAGGTGAGGGAGGAGGCAGGTTTCAACTCTGTTTTTTTTTAATCCTCACTGAACCACCTCAGTGTGTTTCGCATATACAAACAACTTTAACAGCTTCAGGAACAGATCGTCCGGAGCTACAGAGTCCCATCTTTACACAGAATCAAGCGACGGCGGCATCATGTGGCTCCAGTGTGTGATGTCAGACAGCATGATGACATCACAGAGTCAAAAGAGGCGTGACATGTAGCACAACAGTGTCGGCCTCTAGTGTGACACATAACATACGTGTCAGCAGCTCTTTATAAACAATAACAATGACATCACATGTCAATAACAATCATTTAGCGTCCCTGTTATATGGCAGCTGATCTCGTCCTCTGCTCGGAGGGTAAGGAGCTCCTGTTAGCTGCTAACTGCTAACAGCTGCTGTTCTTCTTCTCTGAGTTAGCTGCTAACTGCTAACAGCTGCTCTTCTTCTTCTCTGAGTTAGCTGCTAACTGCTAACAGCTACTTTTTAAATCTCCTGCTGTGGGTCGCACACAGAACACATGATCAAAATGTCCCGCCCGTCCCGCCCATGATCCCCTCCTGCCAGCTGTTGTATTTACACAGACATCATTTCAGTGCTGTTGCTTCCTCCGCTGCTAGCTTAAAGATGAGACAACACCGTCCACCATTCCACGATTGTACGTTTTTTTCAGAATCAGAATCAGAAATACTTTATTGATCCCCAGGGGGAAATTGTTGTTATTTTAAAGAATCATTCCTGTCATGAACAGGAAGTGTAAAACAGGCTTGAGAGAGGTCACCATCTCACCCATTTGACTGATGACTCCATTTTGCTCCTCTCTATGATGTCATGTTTTGAGTGCGGCCATTCAGAAAGACAAACTATCTTGAATGCACCCTGGCCCAGTGGCGGATCGTCCTATAGGTGACACAGGCTCCGCCCTAGGAACTGAGCATGCTCGGTCCGGCCCTGCCCTGGTCTTTGGGGTGACACACATCAGGGACTGAAAATAAAACAACCTGTTGCCTTAAATGTGATCCAGAGAACAATTTCCTCTAAATCACATGATCAGTTTTATAATGAACTGAGATCTGAGAACTCTGAGCAGAAACATCATGTATGTATCATGTTATGATGTCATGTCTCCAGTCTGTCAGAGATCAGAGTGATGAGACGAAGACGAGTCGACAGCTTGCAGGCCAAACTGAGACAAAACCACAGAGACATGACGTAGCGCGTCCAGCACGGCGTCCGTCCTCTGACAGACAGCGTGTCCAGCACGCCGTCCGTCCTCTGACAGACAGCGCATCCAGCACGCCGTCCGTCCTCTGACAGACAGCGCGTCCAGCACGGCGTCAGTCCGTCCTCTGACAGACAGCTTGTCCAGCACGGCGTCCGCCTGTCCTCTGACAGACAGCGTGTCCAGCACGGCGTCCGTCCTCTGACAGACAGCTTGTCCAGCATGGCGTCCATCCTCTGACAGACAGCGTGTGCTATAAGCTGATCTGGGTGGAGTGAAGCTGATTGTGGTGTAATCGTCCATGCGATGATGAGCTGTTTCCCATGGTGCGGACATGGAAGTGGCAGCGCAGAGCCTCATGTGGTGCAGAGCTCATTCACACAGCTTCTGTCTCATAGAGTCTCATTGTTCTCGCTGCAGCGTGTCCACGTCGGCACAAGTGGCCCTGACAGCTGCAACAAGACAACATTTGGGACTGTGCATATTTAGTTGTGTCAGTGTGTGTGTTCATTGTCCAGGTGCAGGCGTCGCTCTGAGTGGACACACAGTGGAGCTCCTTGTCCCGCACGTAGCTCTTACCTCTCCTGTGACGCTGTGACGTCACAGCTTCACTCAGACTCTGGCTTTTTGTTTCTTTACCAAACAGGTGTTTTTCTCTGTCTCAGGCTCAGCGGCAGAGAAACATGTGCCATGTTATACAGCAGTTGGACAGTGAGCCAAAAAGGTAGCTGTTACTTCCTGCAGTTGTCAGGAGGATCCTGGGATGGTTTATAGCCGGGTCTCTGATGTCAGCTCCTCCTCCTCCTCCTCCTCCTCCTCCTCTGAGGACGAGAATGTATCTCACAACATGGCAGCTCAATCACATCGTTACACTGAGAGGACACGCTGCACTGTGAGGACAGGGACATTCAGTCCATGAACAGCTGTGTGTTGGACTTTTTACTTCAGAAAAACAAGAACTTTTTCATGATGTAGTTCACTGGAGTCCAGGTCAAAGGTTTCCTTCAACACGGTGGACACAAGTTTTTATCTGGTCTCCATGGGGGTCGTCTGCCATCAAACACTTCTCACATTCACAGGAAGTTTCTGCACCAGTTTATGGTGTCAGTGTCTTTTAGTTTAGTCAAATAAATGTTTTCATTGGTGGAGACAAATGATCATGTTCTAAATAATGAGGAGGACGTGTCTCCTGCACCCCCGCCCCCAAAAATTCCACACCTGTTGCCGGAGTCATTCATTTGATGTTGTGAATTATTATAAAACAACATGATCAAACTGTGATGAGACGATTCAGTCGACATATTTTTTGTAGGAACACGTACAGACGGTGTGTTTGACGCAGCTCTCAGAGGGTTATTGTGCTGATGTAGGATCCTGAGACTCTGCAGGTATTGAAATCTATATTTATGAAGTCCTGAGCCGCACCCTGAGCAACTGCAGCGTGTCAGAGAACCGCACACAGTCAGCTCACGATCACCGATCAAACACCTGATCACTGATCAAACACCTGATCACCGATCAAACACCTGATCACCGATGATCACTGATCACTGCAGACGCTGTTACTCTGATCGTCTCTGCACTATGATGTCACCAAAGGGTTAATGCACCTTAAACACAGCATGGAGTTCACATACATGAAAATGTACGCGCGTGTGTGTGTGTGTGTGTGTGTGTGTGTGTGCAGGAGTGGACAGGGTGCTCTGTGCAGAGTTCGTGTCATGTGAACGTCAGTGTACAGCTGCACACGAGGATGAGTGTGTGTGTGACAGAACGTGTGTGTGTGTTGCAGCTCTCCTCTGCTGGGCAGCCAGCTGTCTCTGTGATTACCCAGCATCCTCCAGGTGTCAGATCTGCCATCTGCAGATGAGTGGCAGGGCGTGTGTGTGAGGAATGGAGGGAAGAGAGGGGGAGAGGAAACAGAAGAACTGGTTCTGCAGACATCTGGAACGTGTTCAGACGGGTCAGTGAGCGCTGCCGAGTGTGAACGGCGCTCCGTTGAAAAGGTGGTGTTCAGAGTCCTTGGCTTCCTCAGCTGTCATTGGCTGATTCTGCCTCTCCTACAGAGGAGACACAAGAGCTGGTGTCTCACAGAAATGTTTCACACACGCCGAATATTTGTTCTCATTATTATTATGAGAAGACGTGTTGGGGCCTTTGAGCTGTTGGAGGCAGAATTGGTCCTAATTGTGCCCTGAGAGGAAAAAAAATGATTTGGTTGATTAAAGACATGAATAAAAGATCACACACACACACACACACACACACACACACAGTTTGCTTTTTTTCTTCATTGTTCTCAATTAGCCTCAAATTGTAGAATCAAAGGCGTGTTTGTGTTTCGCTCTTTGTACAGTTTAGATGCTGCGTTAAGGCGCCGTCATGATGTCAGAGATGCTGCTGTCTGTCTGTCTGTCTGTCTGTGTGGACGCAGCCTCTTTCTTTAATTAGCCGCTTCCCAGTCTCAGCTCAGACTCCAGCTCCCATCATCCTCTCTGAGTGAGGGTGGTCCCGTCCTGAACCTTCAAAGTGGTCCGTCGGCAGTTTGACCTGTTTGATGCAGTGATTTGTTTCCTGTGACCCCGGCTGTAGCTAACGGCTGTAGCGTGTGAATGTGTAATCAGACTGACCTCAGGTCAGCGGTCTATTTAAAGCGGCAGCCCACCAATGATTATCTGTCCCTCTGACGAGTGGCGCTCTCATTGGGATCAATTTCTGACAGAAAATATCAGGCACCACCGACTGTATTAAGACTTCAAAGTTGCGTGTGAGAATCACGCTGTTTGTCCTTCGTTAGCATTTGCGTTGCGGCGGCGTATGTGTGTGTGTCGATGTTTGTGCAGTGTGAGAAACACACTGATCCTCTGTTGACTCTGCCGTGGACTCCACACTGGACCTCTGTTCAGTCTGTAACGTCCACCACACGGGGACCTCAGGAGGGTCCACACAGCGTTCATCGGGCGCCAAAAACACCGCTCGATCCAGATTTACAGACTTTGTCAAAACCCCAATCTGATGGAGGGACGAGATGAATTTGTTCTGTGTCCACTGAAATGAATCCTGATGTGAAGGGCGACATGCTCGTCCTCTAAAGGGTCAGTTCACCCAAAATTACACATCACTCACCTCCTGGTGCAGGAAGACACCGAGATCGGTTCGGTTTTACTTTGCCAAGATTTAAGACGATTAAAGTTTGCAAATAACAAATGTCACAGCAACATCTCTCTGTCTCTGTCTCTGTCCCTGCGTCTCTTGAAGAAGGTCCTTACAGCCACGCTGTTCTCATGGACTGTTCATACGTATGTATATGGATGGATTACTGAACGGGCCCACAGGCTCAGGGGCCCATAGTATAATGGGGGGGGGGCTTCTGACCTTCACCTGTGAAACATCCTTCACATTAACACGTACAAACCAGGAAAGATAGAACTGACCACGGAGGGATGCAAAGATTCAGCAAAGAGACACAAACATAGCACACACTGAATCATCTCAGAGAAACGCAGAACCACAAAGAGACAAATTACAACGTCACAAAGAGGCGTAACAACTTTAAAGTCTTTGTGTTTTGGTCTTTTGCATATCTGGTAATCTGCCCCCGTGTACACCTACACAGGGTAATGCATCAGAATCTGTGTGTAACCTACGGAGTCAGAAAGGCTGCGATCATGTGACCATGTGACCAGTGTGCTGATGGGAGTGAAGAAGGAAGTTCACAGTAAAGAGGAAGGTTTGGGTGGTCAATGGGTCAAACAAACACAGGACTGTCCTCCAGGAGACGCTGTCTGTGTCCTGAGTGAGACCAAGAAACTTTGAGTCATTATTAGTTATGTTATCACCATGTTTCTTCTCCTAAAATTAACCTATGTAACTTTACCTCCCTAAAAATAACCTATAAAAGTTTACATTATGTAGTACGTAATGTGACAACAGCGTTCATGATAATTCCAGGTGAAACCAAGTGAACACTGAGTAAATTTGAAGTTCGTCCACATTATACTTCTTTTCCTAAATCGGACCTACGTAACTTTACATTAAGTTTGTAACTTTACATTAAGTTTGTAATGTGACGACGTCGTTCGTGAGACACTAATGTGTTGGATATGAACTGCTGCATGAGCACACGTTGAGTGAAAGCTTCACCTCTGTAGTGTCAGAGGAAGAAATGTGACAGACAGATGAATCCAAACTATCTGTATGTGTAGATAACATGAGATTTAAGTGGGTGATTTGGGTGAAATGTGCCTTTAACTGATGATGATGATGATGATGATGATGATGATGATGATGATGAAACATGGTAATAATGATGTTCTTGTGTCTTCCTCTCTTCCAGGTGACGTTCATGAATTTTAAAGTCATCCAGAAGTGAGAAGAGGGTGTCGGAGCTGAAGTCTTATTTCTGTAAGTGTGATATTAATATCTTCTGTGTGTGTGTGATTTGTGCCTCTGTTTGGCACTCTGGATGATGATGATGATGATGATGATGATGATGATGATGAAGCCTCCAAAAAATAGTCAAATAATAATCTTTCATAGAGAACACGTGGTTTTTTCCTTGAAGCAGAACTCAGCGACACTTGCTGAAGTTTGAACATGCCATGTTTTTCAGCAGCGGTTGTCTTAGCAGAGTGTGTTCTGTGTGTGTGTTCTGTGTGTGTGTTCTGTGTGTGTTGGTCTCTGTGTGTGTTGGTCGGTGTTCGTCCAGTGGCACATACAGAACACTTTTGATTTGTTTCCCAGCGAATGCAGCGCT
Organism: Cephalopholis sonnerati; assembly: GCA_019142605.1. Lineage (NCBI taxonomy): Eukaryota > Metazoa > Chordata > Actinopteri > Perciformes > Serranidae > Cephalopholis > Cephalopholis sonnerati. Next base: position 46,503,206 of record JAGQAX010000005.1, on the reverse strand, counting down.
GCTCTGGGGTCAGTATTCTGCCCTGCGCGCCCTCAATAGCAGCTTTCAGTGTGGCTGAAGAAAGGGGTCTTTTAAAGCGGTGCGCAGGCATCACTCCAGGAAGCTTTCAGCGCCACGACCTACAGTACGCCTTTTAATGGACTCTCTCTGTGTGAGCAATAAAGATTGTATCTGGAGTCAGATCGTGCAGGAGGAGGTAACACTAGCCCAGATGAAGCCGGTGAGGTGGTGCTGATGGCTTCAGCAGAGACACATGAAATGTACAGATGGGAGAGGTTGGAGAAAAGAGCCATCGGACCATCTGGCTAATCCCCCTGTTTAAGAATACTTATTAAGGCCCTCTCTAGTGGCCCTTGAGCCGTGTCACTGCCGGGTCAACAAGTGGCCTCACAGAGTGGACAGAGCGGCTTCAGTGTTGTGTTGCGGGTGTTAATCTGTGTCCTGCCGCTTGTTCCAGGACTTCACTTTCAAAGGCTGATTTATGGCTCCTGTAAATCGTGTTGTGTCCCAATCTGGAGGTTTGGCTGCCACCAAGGGGGTCGAGGCCCCGTTAAAGGGTCATTGACTGATGCGACCACATAGATTCATTTCAAAGATTTAACGTGTCACTTCAACAGCTGGACCATCCTGAGCATTTCCAACAGCATTCAAACCATCGTTTGGTGTCTGTTACCTGTCAGTGATGTCATATCCCCTCTGTACACGTGTCAGGGTTTTAGTCGTCTGCATAAAGCTCTCGCAACTTTTTATCCAGCTTTAAGCCACATTTTTATGACACACTTTTTCCACCTTGGTCATTTTTAATGATATATTTTAACTTGATGAAGGATTTTAATCATCGGACATGAAGTTATCTGAAGTTATTACACCTGAGCAGACATCAGAGGCAGCCGAGTCAAATTGCATCTAACAAAAAAAAGTATAATCAGGAGAACTTGACTGCAGTGATGGCAATACGCCGTCTTTTGTCACTGTTTTGACTTCTACCAGCAGAAAATGACGTATTTTACGTTTAAGGGTTCAGAAACTTTGAGAAGCACTGATCTGATCAGACCGGCGTGACGTCTGGTGACGGATATCTTTGCAGATGATACTTTACGACTGAAGATCAATGAAATAATACAAAGATCACAGTAATTAATTGAGGCCTGGTACATTTATTTCCTGCGTCTGAGGAAAGGAACGGTGTCATTATTGGGGAAAACCGGAGCACTCAGGCCGGCCTTTAATTCTATCAAACAGCCTTAATTTCATCAGCTCATCTGGAAACTTGAAATCACATTATTGTGTCTTTTAACATGCAATTGCTTTTCAAATGGAATTACATGGCGGTAAGATGACAAGTGGACCCTCCTAACAAGGTTAGAGTCGGTACGGGGAACCAATCGTGTCGTGACAGCAACAGTTTATGGTATCTTCGTTTCATAAGACTGTGGGAGGAAGTGGCTGCTGATTGGTGGAGAGTTTACAAAGTCAGGCCTCGACTGTGCGAAGAGTGTTTAACGATCGGAGGAGCTGAGGTGTGTTCGGGGTGATCCCACTGAAACAGGCTCATGTTGGTTTCACTGTGTTTGCCGAGAACATGATCCAGATTTTTATTTGTACATTTAAAGTCTGTTTTTATTGTTATAAGGTCGATAAGGAAAATAAGATCAGAGATAGTTTAACTCTCTAGATTCAGTTTCTCCAGCAGCAACTGCTCACCAGAAGAAATGCTGGCATTGTTCTTTCTGTAAACCACAGATACGCTTCATTTGCACATTATCACGTATCGGATATGTTGAAACTTTATGTTTCAGCAGCACTGTGGTGAACATGTCGTTGGTCATCTCAGCTATAGTTTCAAAAAGATCATGTTTTGGCTCAAACCACCAGGTTTTGGAGGCACAGGAAATGTCTCTGTAAAAAACAATTGCTTATCCCTGCTGGAAAAACACTGACAGGTCAGATATACATTCACATTTGGGCCGCTGGAAATACAGCAAAGACAAAACTGGTTGGTCTCAAACAGAGTCTGCAGGTGTCGTCCCTGCAGACAGAGTCGTGTTGTATCTCCGACACTGTAGAAACACTGATATATGACACATGCAGATGTAATGTAGTCGTACAGTTTCCTTGAGGTTCCTGGTCTGTTTATAGATGAAGGAGTTTTCTGCTGAAGTCTCTGTCTTACATGCAGCAGTGAGACGGACGTTGAGAGACAGATTTCAGTGGGACTTATTTCTGGAGCTGTGTTGTTACGCATGCTTGCTGTAATGGCAGTCATTTGCACAGAGTTAGAAGAGTGAGCAGACAGCAGGCAGCTGTTGGGCTGATTTGTGGTCAGCTAATGAGCTAATGAACTCACTGAGGTTACCTGTTTGGCGTCCCCCTAAACAATGTCGTCCTCTTCTTTGACTGGAGCTTTGTATGTGAACTTCAGTGTGTCATAGCGCGGGACGGATCAGCGCTGCTAATGGGCAGCGTCTAACAAAGTTTACTGTGGTCTCTCTTCATGGTAACAGTCAGCTATTGTGTCCTCCTGAGCTCGGACATTTACTGGACTGATCTGATTTGTCCACACATATGAAATGTCCAGAGCGGACAGAAAGCCTTGTAAGTTTGCGGTGCGGAGCTTCATGTGGGAAAAGAGAAGTGGAGCGATCGGCCACGGCCACGCTTGGAGTCAACGCGTTGGACCCTGCAGGCCAGCACATCTGTGACAAGTACACGTTAGTGTGTTATGTATTTAGTTGTTTTGCAGGCTGCGTCTGTATCAATTTATTTGTGTTTGTGCCTGCATGCATGTTTGTGTTTTGCACACTCATGCCTCATCAACATCCCGTCTGAGGCCCATCTGGTTTGCTTTGAAGAGGCTGGTGGAGCTGCGAGGCCGGGCCGGGCCAGCGGCGGTTCCTCCCCACTTACACATAAATCCACGGTGCCAGGCCCGCTGCCAGTAACAGTATAGACCGACCCTCATGGCTACTTCCCAAACCACCCAGGCTCAGACCCCACTTTCTCTCTTCTATTGCCCTTGAAATGGGGCCTGCTCTAAATATTATCTCCCCCTGTGCTTTATCCCTGCGTTTATCCCTCCGTCGGCACAGAGAAGAAAGGAGCCGTGGGGCTGACTCACTTTTTCCCCTCTCTTCTCCTCTCTCCAAAACCGCAGGCAGCGGCAGCGGCTTCCTGGAGATGAGCGCTTTTGTCTGTTGTGTGACCGCTGCGGCTTTAGGCAGATCCTCCTCTGATGAGGTAATGCACGGGCTCAATGAGGAGGCAGGGTGAGGAAGAAGGAGAGCGGCCTCTCCATCTATATTTTAACCTTTGATTTATCCGGGGAGAGGAGACTTTGTGGAGACGCACGCTCTCCTCAGCAGCTGCAGCCGGCTTCACACGGAGGCCGCTGCTCACATTCACACCTTCTCTGAGGTGGACCGTGATCAACTGGTGATCAACTGGTGATCAGCTGGTGATCAACTGGTGCCTGCTGGTCGTCTCCACTGCAGCATCTGTGGGTGATGAGTCAGCAGCTGAGGGAGGAGGAATTATCATTCCTTTCTGTGAAGCTTTTCCAGGTTATCTTGTTTTCCAACCAGCAAACATTTCAGCGAATCATGGCGTCAGGTAGTTTCAGGGTGAACTGTGCGGTGTGGTGACGGATAGTAGGACTGGGGAGCGTTGGGACATGGAGGGACAGGACTGTTTGTGTTCTTGGAGATCAGACGAGGTGCCTGCATAAGAGTCAAACTTCCAGATGCATGAAAACTAAAGTTTGATGGGTGGTGTCATGAGGTGTAATATTCTTTGTGAGGTCGCTGTGAAACATCTCCCTGAGTGATGTGAGTGTGACAGTGGTCGATGAATGGACAGATGTCCTGCAGCAGATCATCAGAAGGACTCTGAGACGTCCTGAGAGCTCAGCGTGTCTTCATCAGTTTCCTTCCTCTCACTGTGTAGAGCGTTCCTCTATAACATCAAACCAGCTCCTCACACGAGTTTCTGATGAAGTATGAGCCTTGCGATGAAAAGAAACAGCGGTGACTTCAGTGCTGCTGCCGACGCTTCAGAAAAAGCACATGACGTGCACACAGCCCGGGCCAAACGGAGGAGCTGGCAGCTCTCAAACTCTGAAACTGGAGTGAGATGTTAGAGTGAGAGAGTAAATGTGTTTCTGTCTCACAGTCACACTGAACTCTGACGAGATGTTTGAACATGTTCAGTGAGGTTTGTTTAACCTGCTACAGTTTGAATAAGCCACGCCCCCTCCACCAAAAACACCAACCTAAAACACACAACCTGATGTTTCATCTGTAACTGATAAAGTTTGGTAACACAACGTCACGCAGCAAATAACTGTATGAGGTAGCTGACGTTAGCTAGCTGTGCTAACATTAATAGAACACACGTATAAGTGATATGTAAATATGAGGCTGCGTTCTTTATCTTGGCGTTGTTGGTGGAGGGGGTGTGGCTTATTCAAACTGATGAACACATGCTGTTGTATCCCGATGATGACCCTCTAAACATGTAATACACACCGTGACATCTGTAAAACATTTATTTATTAACCATGAGCACGACAAACACTGTGCAGCCTAAATGTGACACCAGCTTCCCGCTTGTGTTAACCCTGCACTGTTTACATGCTCTGTTTGTGTCCAACAGACAGCACAGAGAGCAGAATATCACAGCAGCATGTTACTGTTAGTTGTTGATAAGAGGTGTGATTATCCGCCGTGGGCCTGAGCCCTGAGGACCCTGTTACAGTCGTACACACACACCACAGTCAGAGTTTATCAGTGAGTGTGTGTGTGTTAAATTAAACAGAGTTTTAACAGTATTTCAACATGTCCACGTCTCGTCCTCCTCTGATGAGCTGCTCCACGTTCATCTTCACTGACAGTGTACAAAGTGTGACATGTTTCCACTCAGCTTTCACAACTGGCAGAAACACACACACACACACACACACACACACACACACACACACACCCCTCCTGTCTGCTCGGACTCCTGTCCTCCTGCTGAGGAACGACTCACTGACGTTCAGGATAATTGCTTCCTGTTTTAACTGTCATGGGTCACAGAGGTCAGAGGTCAGAGGTCAGGGTCAATCTCAGCTGTTGTTCTCAGAGCTACAGACGACACCACCTGGTCTTTAGATCATGGAGATCCTCCACATTCATGTGTCTCCAAACAGACACTCTTCATCAGGCGTCTGCAGATGAAGCTTTGAGATATCTGGTGTTCGGATGTTTCCTGTCGGCCTCACAGAGGACGGAGGTCGCGACACCACATTAGTGCTGACACCTGTTCCCGAGGCAGCGTCTCATCCCTGAACTCCGTCCTCCTGACTCCCTCACACCAAGCAGCGCGTCCTCATAATGACAGTGTCCTCATTACAGTAAAAATCCTGCATCTCATTTTAAAGCTGCCATCAGCCAAAATGAAGCGGCCTTAATGGCTGCTGACTGCATTCCTCCGCTGGCCGGCCCCCTCCTTTCTTTTCCAGTGATCTGATGGTTTAAGTACATGCGAGCATAATTGAGGTCTCTTCCTTGATTAGATTTGCACCAGCTTTTAACAAAGCCTGCTCGAACTTAATCCAATGAGGCCCATTGTGGGCCGAGCGGAGGGATGACATCGCTCCTGGTTAGCTTCAAAATCAACCCAGCCGTCCAGCAATTAGAGGCTGCACCGATAAAGACGCTGCACGACTCAAACTAATCACACAATGTTCCTCAGAGCTCACAAGATAACGAGCGGACAATTGAGCCGTCGTTCAGACACGAATCACCTCCCGACTCTGTTCAGACTCTGTTCACACTCTGACCTTATAGGACAGCTTCAGAGCTGAAACATGGAGAGACTGGTTTGATTTTATTTAGTCAGATTGATCAGACCACAGAGCTCCGCCTCCTCTGCTTCTGTCCGATCATCAACCACACCTGCGTTCGTCTCGATGATGATGATGTCTCAGACTTCTACACGGCTCCACAGACATCCTGCGCTCAGCAGTCCTGACCCACTGGGACCGCAGAGGTGTTAGCTTTGGCTGCGTCCTGCAGTGACACCTGGCCGTCCATAATCACAGTTAGAGACTAAACCTGCCTCTGACCTGTGGCTGTGTGTCACACACTCAATCCCATAATCTCCTCCTTTGTTCTCTGTCACCGTCAATCAGTCAGAGACCTGCAGTCCGACACAGGAAAGTCTGTGAGGACACTTTCTTTAACTTTAATTACACTCACTGCTGACGAAACACGAGTCAGAGCTCAGGTTACTGACAGACAGTTAACGAGGAACTATTATAATCTGATTTAAAGCAGACGTCTTATTCTGCTCCTTGTTTTCTGTCATGTAAATATAAACATAATGTTGCAGTGTCAGGTGTTCTCATTACATGTGGCCAAAGTTACAAACAATCAGGTCAGTCAATGTAAAAATGATTTCTGTGATCTCAGCAGGCTTCAGTCTGTTCTCAGTACTTCTCTTGTATACTGCTGGGACAAGCTAACGTCAGCTGGTGACGGGTTTCTTTACATGTTCGCTGCTACATGTAGCTTCATGCTAACGTCAGGGAGGAAACTACATCACATACACAGCTACGTGTAGCTTCATGCTAACGTCAGGGAGGAAACATTACATCACATACACAGCTACGTGTAGCTTCATGCTAACGTCAGGGAGGAAACATTACATCACATACACAGCTACGTGTAGCTTCATGCTAACGTCAGGGAGGAAACATTACATCACATACACAGCTACGTGTAGCTTCATGCTAACGTCAGGGAGGAAACATTACATCACATACACAGCTACGTGTAGCTTCATGCTAACGTCCTGTTGTGTCATTCTGCTGAGAAGATTTACAGATTCTTCATACGACACATTTCTGATCTGTTGTTAGTGCCGTTACCTTGTTTACTATATTACATGAATGTGTGTGTCGGTGTACTGGATCTCTGCTGATCAGATGAGCTGCATTCAGATTAAGAACATGTCTCTGTCTGTCTCTGTCCCTGTCTCTGTCTGTCTCTGTCTGTCTCTGTCTCTGTCTCTGTCTGTCCCTGTCTCTGTCTCTGTCTGTCTCTGTCCCTGTCTGTCTCTGTCTCTGTCCGTCCCTCTCATCTCTTCTGGTCTATTCTTAACAATAGGATTTCACGCTGACTATAAATAGGCCTGAACAAGTCTCAGCTCACCTGTTGGAGCTGTGACTAATCCACAACTCTTTCTATAGTTCCCCTTGAGGTTGAGTGATGCGGCCCTGGAGGTGCGCGGGGATGAGTGGGCGTGTTGGCGTGTTGGACGCAGGCCCGGTTTGTGAAGGGCCGTTTTGGAAAATCAGAAGCTGTTGATGGTGGTTTCAGGAGGTTTTTGCTTTGTGTTTGGGATGCTAACGTACATTATTAAAGTCAGTGCTTCAGCTTTGGCAGAGCAGGGAGGTGTGTGTTCACACACACACACACACACACAGCGCTCAGTGTATGTACGGCGTCTTATCTGGTCGTGTGTTTGTTGACAGGAGCTGATAAATGCACTTTGATTTGCAGGGGAAACAATGGTGCTTTATGTGAGCCAGGGACACTTGAGACTGCACTAACTGTGATATGAACACAAGCGTGTCGGAGAGAACACGCAGCTCCGCAGTGTGTTGGTCAGGATGAAGCTCCACAGTGATTGGCTCTCTGTCAAACCTCTGATCGCTCGCTGATAACACAGTGTGTGGTTATTAAAAGATATGTGCTCAGAAGTGCTGCGTACAGGAGAGATCTACAAATGCAAATGATTTATCATGTGGACCGTATTAATTTAACGTATGGAGTCTAAGTCAATAATGAATGTGTGTGTCATGTGACCTGTGAGCCGCACCGTAAACAGCATGTCTCATAACTATGGATGAGATGGTGTAGGCAGCTAATATATGGCTCAGAGGCCCAGAGACAAGCCCCGGGTCCTAATAAATCAGCCATATCTAATGAACCCGCTAATTGTGATTTACAGCCTGCGAGCCGAGCCGAGCCGAGCTGAGCCGAGCTGAGTGCTGCCACCGACACACACTGTTCCCCCATCACACGCACACTTTATTAAAATACGCTGCTGCGCTCCAGCATCTGTGAAATGAGTCTCATGAGACGTTTGTCAAGATGTGATACTT